>JAUELF010297728.1:0-18652 GCA_031471495.1 Clinocardium nuttallii | reverse complement strand
CGACTGAGCTATTGGGGCTCGGCATATAAACGGAATAAAAAGCACAAGCCAAATTAATTTTTATTTTATTTTAACAGAGTCCTCGAGATTGATGCCACTTAACGGGTTCAACTGGCAAAGATCAATAATGACGACACTCAAGGCATCATTCTACAAACAAGAGTGCCCTATGCTCAACTGAAACCAGTCAGGAAAAGTAAAGTGAGATCCCCAGTGCACCCTACCAGCCACAAGTAACCAGACCCAGTGCACCCGACCAGTCACAAGTAACCAGACCCAGTGCACCCGACCAGTCACAAGTAACCAGACCAAGTGCCCCTGACCAGCCACAAGTAACCAGACCAAGTGCCCCCGACCAGTCACAAGTAACCAGACCAAGTGCCCCTGACCAGCCACAAGGAATCAGACCCGGTGCCCCCGACCAGCCACAAGTAATCAGACCCGGTGGCCCTGACCAGCCACAAGTAACCAGACACAGTGCCCCTGACCAGTCACAAGTAACCAGACCCATAGCCCCCGACCAACCGCAAGTAATTAGACCCAGTGCCCCTGACCAGCCACAAGTATGAATGAATGAATGGAGTTTTAAGGCCCGTCCACCCAGCCACAAGTAACCAGACACAGTGTCCCTGACCAACCACAAGTAACCACCCCTCATTGACCAAGTCTCGCCCTAAACGTAAAGCAGCAGATGACAATGTTGCCATTTTGAAGGTCCAGCCTGCCAGAAAAAAGGCACATAATGAAGATCCCAATACAGAAACAGACTCAGACTGCTCAAATCAAAACACTCATCACCAAGGGCATGTGGCTTACCGATGAAGAGATAGACCATGGTCAAACTCTTTTAAGAATGAATGAATGAATGAATGGAGTTTTAAGGCCCGTCGACAACTAAGGTCATTTTGGGCGCTTAAATAAGAAAGGATAAACTTATTAAAATTGAAACATTAACAACGAGTTTATTAAATAATCTAATTTATTCGATACTTAACATTAATACCAAACAGCATGCAAGTCAATGTAAAATACGACAAAGGCAAACGAGCCAAACATTACTATGTAATACCTAACAAAAATATAAACAATATCTAGGAAAAAGTAAAACGAAATGAGTACAAGTTATGAATGTGCAAAAGCACGATTTAAAAAATAATCATATCTTATTAAAAATATTTATTTCCCGAAGGAATTCAAATAAAACTTCAGGTTTGACAGACTCAAAGAGCTGACGCATACTTTGAGCCTTGAAAAACCTGTAACGTATTGGTGCAAAATCAGCACACTCAAGAAGAATGTGCTGTACTGTTAATTGAGTAAAACATGGAATGCATTGAGGAGCTTCCTCACGTATTGTTAAGAGAGAAACATAATTAAAGTATTATGGCGAGAAAACGTTCTAAACTAAACTCGGGATAAAAAATGTTGTAGATGTTGCATTATATGTGTCAGTTGATGAATTATTATGTCGTGGCGATTCGTGCGTCCGTGCGTGCGTCCGTAAACAATTCCTCGTTAACACGATACAGTCTTTATTTTTCATTGTATCCCAATCAAACTTATACAGTAGTTAGATATCCATGAGAGCTTGTAACATTTTCTTGGCTTTGTCATTGTACTGTTTGACCTGAGTTCGAGCTTTCCTGGCAGAAATGAAGAGCTGTTTGTTTTGTTTACATGCTTCAATAAGTCCTAGAGTAGATAACATTTCCGACATATCTTCTAGAAGCTTGCAGTTAAGTGTATCCACGGATTCGATAGCTTTCAGATCTTCATTTTTTATTTTCTCAGTTTGCTGCAATAGTTCATACTCAAATGCATCGAATTTCGAATTGATTTCACTTCTAAATGCCTGAATTTCGGCTTTTAATTGTCTGAAACAGTTGGTAACATCAATCGAATATTTTTGTGTTTTGTTCTTATATTATGCAAGTTGTTTTTCAATAGTGTTATATATTTTTGACTTGTGCTGAATTCCGTCGCCAAAATCGTCGATGTACTTTACACCGCATTGGACATTATATATAGTAACGCACAAAGTACAGCAAAATGTATCATGTTTATCACATCAATACTCTATTAATTTCCCATCGTGCGTACCACAGAACTTGTCCTGAACATTTGATATTTTCTTTCTTGGCATTTCGTCCCTATCAAGAAGTTGATGTTGTCTGGAGGCCTTATTTCTTCTGTGACTTCTTGCACAAATGTCACAAAGGAATTCGTCACAATTAGTGCAATAAAAATGGGCATTTTCATTTACATTGTCGAATAGACAAGAATCGCAGAGAATACCAGTATCCTTGTCCTCACTATAAGCTTGTCTTCTTCCAGATACCTCCATTGTTGATTTTTAAACTGAAAAGAACCAAACGGTATTTTTTTAATATTCAGGGTTGTCAGTACCGTATTTCAAACTGAAGTCACGACTATACAATGTGGAAGTATCAATGAATTGTTATCTTAATCAAATATATTGATACGACAGGCGTAAACAATCAATATGTTTCCTACGAAAGACCGGTGGTGACATCCAAACTTCATACTTCACATTTCACACTTCACACTTCATATTTCACAATTCATAGAATAATAAGTTTGAAGTGTGAAGTATGAAGTGTGAAGTATGAAGTGTGAAGTATGAAGTGTGAAGTATGAAGTGTGAAGTATGAAGTGTGAAGTGGGAAGTGTGAATAATGAAGTGTGACTTTCGAAGATTATAGTATGAAGTTTGAATTGGAAGTGTGAAGTTTGAAGTATGAAGTGTGAACAGTGAAGTTTGAAGTGTGAAGTTCGAAGTTCGAAATTCAGATTTCATACTTCACACTTTACGCTTCACACTGCACACTTCAAACATATTATCTATGACTTCACATTTCCTACTTCACACTTCATAGATAATATGTTTGAAGGGTGAATTATGAAGTCTGAATTTTTTTTATTAATGTTAAGCATAAATTGTGAAGTTTGAAGTGTAAAGTTTGAATTGGAAGTGTGAAGTTTGAAGTATGAAGTATGAAGTATGAAGTGTGAATTGTGAAGTTTGAAGAGTGAAGTTTGAAGAGTGAAGTTTGAAGAGTGAAGTTTGAAGTTCGAAATTCAGACTTTATACTTCACACTTCAAACTTCACACTGCACACTTCAAACATATTATCTATGACTTCACACTTCATAGATAATATGTTTGAAGTGTGAAGCATGAAGTATGATGTGTTAAGTGCGAAGTTTGAAGTTTTAGGTTTGAAGTGTGAAGTTTGAAGTATGAAGTATGAAGTGTGAAGTTAGAAATGTGATGTTTGAAGTTTGAAATTCAGACGTTATGCTTCACACTTCAACTTCACACTTCAAACATATTATCTACGACTTCCCACTTCAAACTTTCCACTTCAAACATATTAAATATGACTTCACACTTCAAACGTCACACTCCAAAAATATTATCTATGTATTGTGAAGTATGAAATATGAAGTGTGAAGTGTGAAATGTAAAGTATGAAGCTTGGAAGTCACCTCCGGTCTGTTGTAGTTTTTGGGTATTTACAAGTTATTTCCTTAACATAGTCTTTTCTATTAGCCCCGAAAGCTCAGTTGATAGCGACGTAGGCTGTTTTTTCACTAAATTATATGCGTGAAACGTCATTTACTATTCACCATTAGGCTAACAGTATATATGGAATAGCAGCTGGTTGCTTGAGTGGAATAACGTATAGATGTTACGCTTCTTTAATATGTTTTCAATGGTTGGCAACATCCAATTTCGAGTTAATTAAAAAACGTTTAATTTTACAAAGTGTTTTATAAGTGAGGTTTAACAATACTAACTCGACTGTTGAATAAGTAACTAATGACACGTTGAAACTATTTGGTATGACGCGGCCGGGATCGAACCATCAACCCCAAACACCCGTGTCAGGCTATTTATCACTACACAGGCAATCAATATTCATTGAATTTCAAACAATCTTAATAAAAGTAAAGGACTTACGCACCATAGTTTAACTAATGACACTATCAATGAATATACAACAATACCAATAGCAATCTTAATAAAATTAAAGGACTTACGCACCATATTTTAACTAATGACAATATCAACGAATATACAACACTACCAATAGCAATCTTAATAAAAGTAAAGGACTTACGCACCATATTTTAACTAATGACACTATCAATGAATATACAACAATACCAATAGCAATATTAATAAAAGTAAAGGACTAACGCACCATATTTTAATTAATGACACTATCAATGAATATCCAACAATCCCAACAGCAGCAAAGGACGTGGCACCATATCTTAACTAGTGACACTATCAGTGAATATCCAACAATACCAATAGCAGTAAGGACGTATGCACCGTATTTTAACTTGAATATCCAACAATACCAATAGCAGTAAGGACGTAGGCACCGTATTTTAACTTGAATATCCAACAATACCAATAGCAGTAAGGACGTATGCACCGTATTTTAACTTGAATATCCAACAATTTCAATAACATTAAAGGACGTAGGCACCGTATATTGACTAGTGACACTTTCAATGAATATCCAACAATCCAAATAGCAGTAAAGAAAGTAGGCACCATATCTTAACTGAGAAACAATCAATCAATATTCAACAATTCCAAAGGCATTAAAGAAAGAAGGCACCATATCCTAACTAGAGAGACTGTCAGTGAATATCCAACACTCCCAATAGCAGTAAAGGACTTAGGCACCATATCTTAACTATTGACACCATCAATGAATATTCAACAATAACAATAACAGTAAAGGACTTAGGCACCATATCTTAACTAATGCCACTATCAATGAATATCCAACAATCCCAATAGCAGTAAAGGACTAAGGCACCATATCTTAACTAGTTACACACTCAATAAAAACCCAACAATCCCAATAGCAGTAAAGAACTTAGGCACCGTATTCTAACTAGTGACACTATCAATGCATATTCAACAATCCAAATAGGAGTACATAAAGTAGGTACCATATTTTAATTAGTGACACTATCAATCAATATCCAACAATTCCAATAGCAATAAAAGACTTAGGCACCATATCTTAACTACGTACACTGTCAGTGAATAGCATACAACCCCACTAATAGTAAAGAACTTAAGCACCATATCATAACTAATGCAACTGTCAGTGAATATCCAACAATCCCAATAACAGTAACAAACTTAGGCACCATATCTTAACTAATGACACTATCAATGAATAACCAACACTCCCAATATCAGTAAAAGACTCAGACACAATATCTTAACTAGTGACACTATCAATGGATAACCAACAATCCCAATAGCAGTAAAGGACTCATGCGCCATATCTTAACTGGTAACACTATCAATACATATCCAACAACCCCAATAGCAGTAAATGATTTAGGCATCATATCTTAACTAGTGACACTATCAGTGAATATCCAGCAATCCCAATAGCAGTAAAGGACTTAGGCACCATATCTTAACTATTGACACTAACAGTGAAACTCAAACAAGTTCAATATCAGCAAAGAAAGAAGGCACCATATATTAACTAGCGACACTATCAGTGATTATCCAACACTCCAAATATCAGTAAAGGACTTAGGCACCATATATTAACTAGTGACACTATCAGTGAATATCCAACAATCCCAATAGCAGTAAAGGACTTAGGCACCCTATATTAACTAGTGACACTATCAGTGAGTATCCAACAATCCCAATAGCAGTAAAGGACTTAGGCACCATATATTAACTAGTGACACTATCAGTGATTATCCAACAATCCCAATAGCAGTAAAGGACTCAGGCACACAATCTTAACTAGTGACACTCAAACAATTCCAATAGCAGCAAAGAAAGAAGGCACCATATCTTAACTAGTGACACTATCAGTGAGTATCCAACAATCCCAATAGCAGTAAAGGACTCAGGCACACAATCTAAACTAGTGAAACTCAAACAATTCCAATAAGGCACCATTTCTTAACTAGCGACACTATCTATGAATATCCAACACTCACAATATCAGTAAAGGACTTAGGCACCATTTCTTAACTAGCGACACTATCTATGGATATCCAACACTCACCATAGCAGTAAAGGACTTACACACCATATCTTAACTAGTGACAATATCAGTGAATATCCAACAATCCCAATAGCAGTAAAGAAAGTAGGCACAATATCTTAACTAGTGACACTAACAATGAATATCCAACAATCCCAATAGCAGTAAAGGACATAAGCACCATATCTTAACTAGTGACACTATCTATGAATATCCAACAATCCCAATAGCAGTAAAGGACTTACACACCATATCTTAACTAGTGACACTATCAGTGAATATCCAACAATCCCAATAGCAGCAAAGAAAGAAGGCTCAATATCTTAACTAGTGACACTAACAATGAATATCTAACAATCCCAATAGCAGTAAAGGACATAAGCACCATATCTTAACTAGGTACACTATCTATGATTATCCAACAATCCCAATATCAGTAAAGGAATTAGGCACCATATTTAAACTAGTGACACTATCAATGATTATCCAACAATCTCAATATCAGTAAAGAAAGTAGGCACAATATCTTAACTAGTGACACCATCAATGAATATCCAACAATCTCAATATCAGTAAAGAAAGTAGGCACAATATCTTAACTAGCGACACTATCTATGAATATCCAACACTCACAATTTCAGTAAAGGACTTAGGCACCATATCTTAACTAGTGGCACTTTCAATGAATATCAAACAATCCCAATAGCAGTAAAGGAATTAGGCACCATATTTAAACTAATGACACTATCTATGATTATCCAACAATCCCAATATCAGTACAGAAAGTAGGCACAATATCTTAACTAGTGACACTAACAATGAATATCTAACAATCCCAATAGCAGTAAATGACATAATCACCATATCTTAACTAGTGACACTATCAGTGAATATCTAACACTCCAAATAGCAGTAAGGAAAGTAAGGCACTATAGCATTAAAGACGAAGGCACCATATCTTACCTAGTGACATTATCAATCAATACACAACACTACAGATAGCAGTAAAGGGCTAGGCACCATATCTTACCTAGTAACATTATCAATCAATATCCAACATTCGCAATAGCAGTTGAGGACTAACGCACTATAGCTTAACTAATGACACTATCAATGAACATCCAACAATCCAAATAAAAGTAAAGAACGTAGGCACGATATCTTAACTAGAGACATTATCGGGAAATATCCAACAATCCCAATATCAGTAAAGGACTTAAGCGCTATATCTTAACTAATGACACTATCTATGAATATCCAATAATCCCAGCAGCACCATATCTTAACTAGTTACCCTGTCAATGACTATTCAACAATCCCAATCGCAGTAAAGGAATTAGGCACCATATATTAACCAGTGACACTATCAGTGAATATCAAACAAACCCAACATCAGTAAAGACCTTAAGTACCATATCTTAACTATTGACAATATCAGCGAATATCCAACAATCTTAATGGCAGTAATAGACTTAGGCACCATATCTTAACTAGAGACACCATCAATGAATATACAACAATCCCAATAGCAGTAAGGAATTTAGGCACCATATCGTAACTAGTGACACAATCAATAACTATTCACGAATCCCAATAGCAGTAATAGACTTAGGCACCATATCTTAACTAATGACACTATCAATAACTATTCACCAATCCCAATAGCTGTAAAGGACTTAGACACCATATCTTAACTAGAGATACTATCAATGAATATACAACAATCCCAATATCATTAAAGACGAAGGCACCATATCTTACCTAGTGACACTATCAATGAGTATTCAACAATCCCAATAGCAGTAAATGATGTAGGCACCATATCTTAACTAGTGACATTATTAGTGAATATCCAACAATCCCGATAGCAGTAATGGATTTAGGCACCATATCTTAACTAATGACATTATCAATGCATATCCAACACTCCCAATAGCAGTGAAGAACTTAGGCAACATATCTTAACTAATGACACAATCAGTGAATATCCAACACTCCCAATATAAGTAAAGGACTTAGGCACCATATCTTAACTAATGACACAATGAGTGAATATCCAACAATCCCAATAGCAGTAAAGGACATAAGCACCATATCTTAACTAATGACACTATCAGTCAATATCCACCAATCCCAATAGCAGTAAAGGACGAAATAACTATATATTAACTAGTGACACTATCAGTGAATATCGAACAATCCAAATAGCAGTAAAGAACTAAGATACCATATCTTAACTAGTGACACTATCAGAGAATATCCAACGATCCCAATATCAGTAAAGGACTAAGGCACCATATCTTAACTATTGACACTATCAGAGAATATCCAACAATCCCAATATCAGTAAAGTTCTTAGGCACCATATCTTAACTAGTGACACTATCAGTGAATATCCAACAATACCAATAGCAGTAAAGGACTTAGATACCATATCTTAACTAGTGACACTATCAGAGAATATCCAACGATCCCAATATCAGTAAAGGACTTAGGCACCGTATCTTAACTAGTGACACTATCAGTAAATATCCAACAATCCCAATAGCAGTAAAGGACTTAGGAACGATAGCTTAACTAGTGACACTATCAATGCATATCCAACAATCCCAATAGCAGCAAAGGACTTGGCACCATATCTTAACTTGTGACACTATCAAAGAATATCAAACAATTCCAATAGCAGTAAGGCTCTGTTTTACATAGTTACGCTTTCACTCACAAAGGTTTTTTTATAGTGTTACCCGGCTGAAAGGGTCCGACCCAAACAAGGCTCGAACACGTGACCTCTTCTCCCGGTGTCGAACACTCTACGACGTCACTATACAGCTAGCTCTATGGCAAGGCAGTATAATTATCCCTTTATACAAATACTTAGCTACATAATTGTTGTATATCTATGGGACAGACCACTATACTACAATATTTTTCCGAAACGTTTCAAAGTCATCTGCTTCATATTTGATTATTTGATAAAGTGTTAAATAGAAGCACATCAAAATTCTATGTTAACGTATAAAATCGAAAGAATAATATACTGACTGCATAATTGCTCATGAATAGCCACATAATTGTTTAAATACTACCTTTTCCAGTAATAACAAATCCCAGCAGACGACATCTAAAAAGCCAAAGAAAATATGTGGAAAATCACTTTAATCTAAGTAGCAACCATTAACATCAGCAAACTACAATGACATGATCTTGCCTCAGTAGCTAGCAACGCGAGCAGTACACAATGAGCTCGAGAGTTCGAGCACCAGTTCGGCTATCATTCTTTCTGATCTCAATGCGAAAAACATCAATCGTCTTCCTCCTTAAAGTCTATGTTGAAAAGCAGCCAGTTTCATAAGAAAACTGTTTTATGGAGTACTAGTGTAATACAGCCAGGAGTAACAAAGGTAAATGAACAGGCAGTCGCGATATAACTGAATAACTGTTGGAAACGACTTTAAACCACACTTAACGCTAAACATAAGGGAAGAAAGTTAAACATATATATCTGTATCAAATAATCTAAACACGGAAGTAAATAGGGCAAAGCACAACATTATCAGCGAACAAGATGGACATGTATTTCTTTCAAATAAGCTTTCAAATTATCCTTATTTGAAGATGAAAAATATACAAATTTATTAAAAAACTATAAAGATAGTGGTATCATACTTGCTTTTCATTAGTTTATTCAATTTCTGTTTTGTAGCCACTATTCTTATCTAAATAAAGAATTATTAAATCTGGTTTTTAAATTAATATACAATATGGCTATCGATTTATAAATAACCGTCATACGCATGTGCAATGTTCTATTTACCCTTTTTCACATATACCATAGCTTGTACTTCAGACGATTATAAAAACATCTAGTCAACATAAGGAACATCCGTATCAATAAAGTTTATTACTTAAAAAACGTTTAAATCATTTTGAAAAAGGAGAATGAGTTTTATGTTGATTATGTTCGTATTACGTAAAGCTATTTTTAAACATCGTCTGCTGCAGCTTGAAAGGGTTAAGTCGTACGTTGTATGAATTGTGTACCCTTTACCCCAGTGATTACATCAATGTGCATACTTAAGGCTGTATTGTATGAATGGTGTACCCTTCATCCCAGTGATTACACCAATATGCATACTTCATGCTGTATTGTATGAATTCTATACCCTTTACCCCAGTGATTACACCAATATTCATACATCAGGCTGTATTGTATGAATCGTGTACCCTTTACCCCAGTGATAACACCAATATGCATACTTCATGCTGTATAGTTTTACTTGTGTACCCTTTACCCCAGTGATTGCACCAATATACATACTTCAGACTGTATTGTATGAATGGTTTACCCTTCATCCCAGTGAATACATCAATATGCATACACCAGGCTGTATTGTATGAATGGTGTACCCTTCATCCCAGTGAATACATCAATATTCATACTTCAGACTGTATTGTATGAATTGTGTACCCTTCACCCCAGTGAATACATCAATATGCATACTTCAGACTGTATTGTATGAATGGTGTACCCTTCATCCCAGTAAATACATCAATATGCATACATCATGCTGTATTGTATGAATTGTGTACCCGTCACCCCAGTGATTACATCAATATGCATACATCATGCTGTATTGTATGAATTGTGTACCCTTCATCCCAGTGATTACATCAATATGCATACATCAGGCTGTATTGTATGAATTGTGTACCCTTTACCCCAGTGATTACATCAATATGCATACATCAGGCTGTATTGTATGAATTGTGTACCCTTCACCCCAGTGATTACATCAATATGCATACATCAGGCTGTATTGTATGAATTTTGTGTACCCTTCACCCCAGTGATTACTTCACTATGCATACATCAGGCTGTATTGTATGAATTGTGTAACCGTCACCCCAGTGATTACTCCAATATGCATATTTCAGGCTGTATTGCATATTTGTTTGACATTAAGATCTTTCTTAGCTTAAGAGATATACTGATATTGATAATATGTTTCTTTATTACTATACGGAGTATAAATATAGTGACTTTTCTAGATTGAATTATCAATGTACATTTTACATCAACTTACTGTTATGAACATTGCATAACACAGATTAGAATTGTATGCTTATGCGACACGCATCCTTTCAAAAGAGGGGACGTGGGTTGACGCCTCTATAGCTCTATAGCTGTTGAACATAATTTGTCATAGAAGATAATGGTCATAAAGGATCATTTCTCCATTTGCCACAAGGTTTTCAACACATGTCAATTAAGCATGCTTTAATTCATAGATAGTTTAAATAGCGTTGCTTATATGATTTCATAGTCGTTCGTCTGCTGAAGATTAATCTTATGTGGGACGGGTTTATGTTATACACCCTTCACAGGATATCGAATGGCAAAGCTTTATCTCTTTCTCCATCTGCTTTATTGTCGTCTACTACACTATTGAAAACTGGTTTAAAAGCAGCTGAAGTTTAATTAATATTGGTGTCAAACAGTGTGGATCACAGTAAAGCATATACATGTTGTGTGGTCCGTTTACGATGCCAAGTGAACATTAAGGGATTGAGAGGTCGAATACCAGCTCCGCCATCATTCTTCCTAATGTCAATACGTCTTCCTCCTTTAAGTATATGTTGAAAAGCAGCCAGTTTCATGGGGACGATTGTTGTATGTAATACTAGTGTTTAAGCCAAGTAAAAACAAGTGTGTAACTGGCAGCCCTGATGGAACTAAACAGCTGTTGGAAACGACTATATACCACACTTAACGCTTAAACTAAGAAAAAGAAAAGCAACCAGTTTAAAAAAAAACTGTTGTATGGAATAGACGTGTGGTAAAGGGGAGAAAAACAAGGGTAGGTAACTGACAACCCTGATGTAACTAAACAACTGTTGGAAACGACTATATACCACAATTAACGCTCAAACTAAGAAAGAAGAAAAGCAGCCATTTTCATAGGAAAACTGAAGCAAAGAAAAACAAGTGTATGTGACCTGGCTGCCGTGATATAACTGAACAACTGTTAGAAACGACTTTAAACCACAATTAACGCTAAAACTAAAGGGATATGGTCCATAATTTATGTGTCTGAATAAATAATCTAAGCACGGAAGAAAATATTGCAAAGAAAACCAGATCAGAGAACAAGATGAATATATATTTCTTTCAAATTAAATTTCCAATTAACAGTGTAGAATATATAAATATATGAAATATTATAGTTTCTTACTTGTTATCCTTTAGGTTATTCAATTTCTGTTTTGTAATCAATATTCTTATCTGAATTAGGAATTATCAAATCTAGTGTGTAAACTAATATACAAAATGGCAATCGATAAAAAAACAACGTAACGCGCATGTGGAATGCTCAATTAACCCTTTACATACACCACCGCATATGCGATGCTCTATTTATCCTTGTTTACATACACCACCGCATAGGCGATGCTTTATTTATCCTTGCTTAAATACAACCGCATGTGCGATGCTCTTTTAATCCTTTTTTACATACACCACCGCATATGCGATGCTTTATTTATCCTTGCTTACATAAAACCGCATATGCGATGCTTTATTTATCCTTGCTTACATACAACCGCATATGCGATGCTTTATTTATCCTTGCTTACATACAACCGCATGTGCGATGCTATATTCATCCTTTTTTACATACACCATGGCATATGCGATAGACGATAATGGAAATGTCTAGTCAAAATTTCATACACAACTAATACGCTTTTCTCATACGCAATAGTGTGACAGTTTTACATACACCATGGCATATGCGATAGGCGATAATGAAAACGACTAGTCAATATAAAGTAAATCCGTATCAATGAAGTTTATTTCCTAAAAAATGTTTAAATCATTTTGGCAAAAGGAGAATGAGTTTATGTTGAGTAATTTCGTATTTCGTAAAACTATTTTAAAACGTCGTCTGCTGCACCTTGAAAGGGTTAAGTCGGGAAATTTAATATTGCCATTGAATCGTTTAACCCTTCGCCACAGTGATTACATCCATGTGCATACTTAATTTGTATTGTAGTTTTGTTTGACATTAAGATTTGTCTTAGCTTAATAGACAGACTGCAATTGATAACGCATTTCTCTAAAACTAAAGGGAGTATAAACATAACGATTATTCAAGATTGAATTATCAATATATATTTTACATCAAATAACTGTTAAAACGTTGACGATAGAATAAGAGTTAAAAGTGCAATGCGGCACATACCCTATCCATTGAGTAGATATTTTATGACGCTTCAATAACTGTTGAACATAATTTGTCAAAAGAAGATATTGTTCATATATGGTCAATTCTACCTTTGTCTCAATGTTTTCAACTCATGTCGATACGTATGCTTTAATTCATATATAGTTTACATAGCGTTGCTTATATGATTTCATTGTCGTCTGCCGAAGTTTAACTGTATGAGGGACGGATTTATGTTACAAATCCTTCACAGGATATCGAATGGCAAAGCTTTATCTTTTTCTTTTACTTTATTGTCGTCTAATACACTCTTGAAAACTGGTTTAAAACAAGTTGAAGTATATTTAATATTGGTGTCAAACAATTTAGATCACATATCAGCATATACATGTTGTGTGAACCGTGATGCGAAGTGAACATTAAAGGGTTGAGAGGTCGAACATCAGCTCTCCCATTATTCTCTCTAACGTCAATGCGAAAAACATCAATCGTCTTCCTCCTTAACGTCTATGTTTAAAATCAGCCAGGTACATGGGACAATTGTTGTATGGAGAACTGGTGGAGTAAAGCCAAGAAAAACAAGTAAATGTGAACTGGCAGCCGTGATATAACTAAACAACTGTTGGAAACGATTATTAATCACAATGAACGCTAATACTAAATAGAAGATTAGCAGCCAGTTTCTTAAACAAGTGTAGATGAACTGGCAGCCGTGATATAACTCAACAACTGTTGGAAACGACTATTTATCACAATAAACGTTAACACTAAATAGAAGAAAAGCAGCCAGTCTCTTAAGCAAGTGTACATGTAGGTGAACTGGCAGCCGTGATATAACTCAACAACTGACTGTTGGGAACAACTATTAACCATAATTAACGCTAACACTAAAAAGAAGAAAAGCAGCCAGTTTATTAAACAAGTTTAGGTGAACTGGCAGCCGTGATATAACTCATCAACTGTTGGAAACGACTATTAACCACAGTTAAGGCTAACACTAAATAGAAGAAAATCAGCCAGTTTCTTTAAAAAGTTTAGGTGAACTGGCAGCCGTGGTATAACTTAACAACTGTTGGAAACGAATATTAACCACAATTAACGCTAACACTTAATAGAAGAAAAACAGCCAGTTTCCTAAAAAAGTTTAGATGAACTGGCAGTCGTGATATAACTCAACAACTGTTGGAAACGACTATTAACCACAATTAAGGATAACACTAAGAAAGAAAAAAAGCAACCAGTTTCAAAGGAAAAATGTTTTATGGAGTATGTGTATAGTTAAAACCAAACAACTCAGTAAACTGGCAGCCGTGATATAACTTACTAATTGTTGGAAATGACTATTAACCACAATTAACGCTAAAACTAAGAAAGAAGAAAAGCAGCCAGTTTCATAGGAAAACTTTTGTATGGAGAACTAGCGTGGTAAAGCCAAGAAAAACAAGGGTATGTGAATTGGCAGCGGTGTTATAACTTAACAACTGTTGGAAACGACTTTTAACCACAATTAACGCTCAAAGTAAGGGGAAAAGGTCTATACTAGATGTGTCTGAACAAATAATCTAAACACGGAAGTAAATATTGCAAAGGACAACACGGTCAGAGAACAAGATGGAAATGTAGTTCTTTCAAATTAACTTTCCAATTACTTTTATATGAAGTCGAAGAATATATAAATTTATGAAATAATATATGAAGATTATTGTCTTTTACTTGATTTCCATTTGTTTATTCAATTTCTGTTTTGTAGCCACTATTCTTATCTGAATTTAGATTGATCAAATCTGAGTTTTAAACTAATATACAATATGGCAATCGATATGAAAACAACGTCATGCGCATGTGCAATGCTCTATTAACCCTTTTCACATATACAAGCGCATATGTTTCAGACGAATATGAAAACGTCAAGTAAAAATAATGAAAATCCGAATCAATTATTTCCTAAAAGAAAGTTCATATCATTTTGGCAATAAAGAGAATGCGTTGAGTAATTTCGTATTTCGTAAAACTATTTTTAAAAGTCGTCTGCTACAGCTTGAAAGGGTGACGTCGCGAAGTTTAAACTTGTCATAGTATGCAGTGTGTAACCCTTCACCGCAGCGATTAAATCAATATGTATACTAAGGCTGTATTTACCCTTCATAAACATGTTCTATAACAAAGGTTAACTACGGATATCGAATAATTCATCTTAGCTCATTAGTTTGGCCTATATTAGATACCTTTGCGCATTTGTATACACATTATATGAGCACATTAGGTAGTTGAGGATCAATGCACTATATCTTGATGTTTTACACTGTCAATGGTTTATTAGAGACTATACATATTTCACCTCATACGACCCGGGTAAGACCAAAGACTTAAACATGGTAGTAAATATTTTCGCTCCTTTGCACTCTGCCTTATTAAACGTCTGACTCGCTGGTATCAGGAAATAATGTGATAATAAAATCCCAAATGAATACTCCGCGTGGGGTGGAGGGATGGATTTAATTATGTACGTATGATATTATGAAATAAATGTCTTTAACTTATCAAACTATTGAAATAAAAAGCCAAGGGAAAAGGTGAATTACGGTTTTTATGAACAAAAATGTGTAAATCACTAGTGATGCATTGCCCTTACAAATGTATTATACGCCAAAGAGAACCAAACACAAATTGTTTACTCTTTCGTTCATTGGTAACTTTCTACAATGAAGCATGCTAAAATCATGCAAGTCGCCATTTATGGTATTTATAAAAAGCTGTCAGTCAGATGAAGACCTTATTCTCGTCTGATCAATCTTTTTTATAATCAATTTTAAAAAAGGTAAACATACTTTATTATTTCGGATGAACTTACTTTTTTACGAAAATAAAACAAACCACAAATGGCAGTAAATATTAAAGAAAAGTAATAATAAAACAGATTGAAACGTAGTTGTAATTACTTTTAAATTACTCTGTGGTAAGCGTTCAGGCTTTATATATATATTTAAAAAAAAAGATGTAATAAATATGAACTCTATGTCCACTTATATAACTTTTCCCTGTTTTTCTTTCCCCTATTTTCAATGTCTATTGCTGATAATGTCTTGTAAATAAGGTTAAGCATTAAACTATACACTAGCCACAATTTCTATATCGAATTACAGAACGTTGTCTTTGTGCACGCTAAATTAGTTTCACATGAATAATTTTTATCAACACTATCTTTGCAAACTATTGTTTTCCTGCCATTTCTTACACAAGTAAAATCAATCTAAATTGCGACACTTTAGTGCTCATATCAGCCCAAACATTGTATAAGGTCAAGATCAGGATGCAATATCAACGCTTGGCATATGTTATCAAAGGTTGTCGATATTCATCGCTTGCGAGCAAAGACTAAACTTGTTTTGAGACGATTTATTGTCCTTTAGTGTAAGGTTCAACAATCATATCAACTGCCAAATCTGTATTGTACTAATTGACATATTAAGTGAGGAAGTACTTTACCCTCATACTTTACTGTTCTCATGAATGTTCAGTCCCAGGTGAAAAATTATCTTTTTGCTTGCCATATATCAGATACCTATGTAAATTGTATTCATCAATTCAGTAAATAAGCATACAATAAACATAAGAGTCGTTAGGGACCAATGCACCATATCTTAAATAATTACACTGTCAATGGTATATTGCATGACTGGTTTCAGTTTAACAGAAGGGTAGGAATAATCGCCCGGTGTCTTTTGTCTAATAAACAATAGATTGTAATAATAGACACAGTCGTTAACCCTTTCCCACAAGCTGACGTGTTCCAAACATGTTCAGCAGATGACTTTTGAAAACATTGCAGTCAATTCAATTCAATTAAATATATTTTATTGCATAAAACAACAAACAGTATGTTTATAGCAAATAAAGAAATTATGAAAAGTACACACGGAGAAATGGATTTTTCAGAAGCATTTGCAATACGTTTACATTGTGTTTATGGACAAATCGATCAATTGAGGAAAAATAAGACAAGTAAATTTCGATTAAATTTGATACAAGATAGAGGAACCATTATCAAAGCGGGACCACCGCATCTATAATGTATGATAATCCAGCATTGCTACCGTTCTCTATGTTTCATTGCAATGAATACGTGTTTAGATAAACTATTTATAGTTTTCGTAGAATTTGATTATAGAGTAAAACTATTCTCCGATCAGCAATGTTCCTCATTGGCACAATGTTGTTATCTCTTTTCAATGAGAATTATTGATGTTATAAGGACTTGCTTTGTGCATTCCTCGATGTTTTAAAGTCGCCTGTTGCATAGTTGTTATATTTGAGAAAGGGTTAAGACGACCGACGATATATATTACAGTATACCCTTTCGGCAACACAGCCGACTTTTCACGACTCTGCTAGGAGGTATTGTTTGAAGACATTGTCTGAAAGAAAGATTATTTGTTATGTGCTACAATCATATTGCATCCTGGGATTGTTATTGAATATTTATGCATATACATACATGTATTATATATGTATGTATATATGTACCCTTTAAAAGATGTAACACATACTATTTGATGTTTATAAGATAAGTTTAAATATATTTTTAATGAGAATTTCACTGCCAGCAATTCCAATCTGTAATAGGTTGTCGATTGCGTACAAGTGCGTCTATAAACAAATTGCATATATCCGTAGTAAAGTGTGTGTAGACGAATATTGGTTGGTGTTTCCTTGTTTTCGCAAACAATCCAATGCAAATTTACAATACCCAGTTTTTGACCTGTCCCATTTAATATTTATAAATAGAAACAAAAAAACCTGATACTGAAACACAAAAATGATAATCGCTCTAGATGTTGTAGTGTGACGTCAATCAAACTTAATTAAGTCTTATTGCACGTGTAAACAGTGTCATTTCATTATTGAAGAATTTTCAATTTTTATGAATCGACAGTTTGTATATTCAATCTTTTAACAATGTCAATTCTTAGAGACACACATATATTACCGTAGAGTCACGAGGGTTTGTATTTAGCTACTAGAAGTGACGAAAAGTGGCATCTCTCTTGACCTTTGGGTTTATATTGTCAAAACAGGCTATGTATGTCAAAGCGATGAAATGTTATTTTGCTTAAATTATCGTACTTTTGATAAGACTAAGCCGGTAGACAAGATGAACTGTGCCTACACAGTTCAGAAAGGTCGACTTGTACCCTTTAGTATGCATTAAGCTAAATACGAATAATAACGAGCACAGCTCGTTTCTTGCGAAGCCAGAAACGATCTGGGATCGTTCAGAGGTATTACCTTAATTATAAGACATTTCCTATATTCAGTATGGAAAAAAATCGGGTGCACATTTTTACTACGACCCGGTTC
>JAUELF010297622.1:0-18658 GCA_031471495.1 Clinocardium nuttallii | reverse complement strand
TTTGATAAATTAGGTTTTGGTTATCGGCAGGCAATCTGTGTTGTTTCAAAGATTTTTGATTCGGTTTGTTTAATGGTCGATGATTCATTGTTTCAACAATGTTTGTCCATATTAACTATGCCATACATTTTCAAATTACATATGCCCCCTATTCATCCAGCGCGTTCAGCCCTTTGATTTTTCCTATGGACGTAGTATAGAGTATTCCTGTATGAAAACATTAGCTTAAAAATATTTATTGACGAACCTGTAAACAGGCGATTTTTTTGTTTTAATTTTTGTTTTTGAAAAAAGTAGCAGACAGCGAATGTCCAGCGAAATCAATTGGCCTTTACGGAGTTGTTTATAAGAATAAAACGACAGCAAACGCATCGTTGTAGAGCTAAACCATTATTGTTTCGAATAACATATAGCTTTTATGCGTAAGCGTAAAACAAAGTAGAATTTTCCTATGTTTTGAGTCAGCGGTGCGATATTCGTCCGCTGGAAGATGAGTACCTTGTGTTAAGGATAGTATTATAGTGAAGTTATCTATGAATAATATCGATACAACTGTGATACCGTCCTATGAAAATAAACTTAAAACCATCATTTGTTCAAGTATTTAGATATATGCAACTATAACATTTGGCCAATATATCTTAAAAATGCATAAAATAAAGATGACAGAAAAATCAGATAAGTGATTTGCCATTGTTAAAGTACTTACAACGAAAAACACTCATACAACTCATTTAATAAAAAAGAAAACAGTGTTATAACACGAACATTATCTCACCTCAGAGTCCATGTTTACATTCCTTTATCAAGTAGGTAATATCTTATTTAACTATTTACTCTACAAGTACTTCTTGTATATCAAGTAGGTAATATCTTATTAAACTATTTACTCTACAAGTACCTCTTGTACAGAAATTTATTTTTTATTCAATGAGAACTTAGGAATATAGTGAATGCGAAATAAGTCGTGGCTGGCACAATCTGTGTAAACATGGAATAGAAACGTGCATAAACGTTACATATAGACATGAACAAATTGATATGTTTACCCATATTATCATAGAGTATTTAAATTGAAATAACCATGCCTATCTTGCTAGTCTAATTCCATCATTGTTTATGTCCTTCCTTTGTTTCCATTGTATTTATTTTATGTAAGAATTTGATTCAATTCAAATTAGTTAAACGGCCATATATTTTTGTTCTTAAGAATATATGTGCTACGGCGAGTTTGTGCTATGGTTTGCAATAAGTCTTTTATTAGTCAGATTTTTGTCTATTTTAAAGTTAGATGCGCACACATGTATATATCGAATATATGTTTGTTTTGTGTATATACCTATATTGTATTGTAAGAAACCTTTTTATCTCTACTCTTTGTATGTTTAAGATTACTTTGTCATATGTTGTAATTATACTTTAAAAGAAAATCCAACACAAATAACTATTATATGAAGACAATACAAATCGAATATGAATCAATTACACTTTGACCATTCATGATACGTAAGTGATCTACACAAAAGTCATAACATAGCACATCCATTTCCATTGTGACGGCAGTTTGTCCTGATTACTGTACTTCAACTGTATTAAAAGAAGTATTTTCATAGCTCTATCCTGACTTATCGACATCACTTATCTACAATGCGTTTGAACCAATTGGAACTCCAGCAGTACGCATTAGCTTAGATTTGTAATTTATTGTGTTGACATCTCTGCTAAAGAAAGAAATAGCAATATCAAATGGACAATCAGATAGTTCTTACCTCATGTTAGGCAGTACAGTTTATTGATGGACGAACAGACAATGTATTATCATATCAAAATATGTGAACTCAAAGAATGATTGACATACATGTCTAATCTAAAAGCACTCTGTTTCATCCCAGCGGCTTTTTAAGTTTTGCCCTATATTGCTAAAGTGAAAACTTTAAAAATCTTCTTCTACAAAAATATCTGTTCGATTTCCAATTATTTTGAGGAAATGATCACTAGGTGACCTACTACCCTATTCCTCAAAGCCATGTTTATTTGGAGCTGTTGTGCCTTATATGACGATAGTGGTGAACACTTCAAAACTCTTTTTTTCCAATATAAGTTGTTTGATTTCCAAATAGTTTTGTAGAAATATTGCACATGTGACCCTCCCGTAGATTCATGAAAGCCGAATTGATTGATTGAAAAGCATGACTACCAGAGGGCAGGGCTGCTTTGCCTTGTACAGCTTAAGTGAAA
Source organism: Clinocardium nuttallii (assembly GCA_031471495.1). Taxonomy (NCBI): domain Eukaryota; kingdom Metazoa; phylum Mollusca; class Bivalvia; order Cardiida; family Cardiidae; genus Clinocardium; species Clinocardium nuttallii. The sequence continues at coordinate 16,420 of JAUELF010297622.1, read as the reverse complement.
TAGTTTTATTCTACTTCACCAACAATATCTGGCTAATTTCAATCTAATTGTGTAGAAATGTACCTTAGGTAACCATCTAAATGTTGTCCCCAGGAATGGAGCTGTTTTACCTTACATGGTAAATTAAACACTTTGAAATGCTTCCTCTCTGAAGGTATCTTGCCAATTATCAAATAGTTCTCTAGAATAATTCTTAGGTGACCCTCTTCAAGATTACTTTAAGGCATGTTGGTTGGTAAACAAATGTTATTGTGGTGGGTATGCTAAATCACATTGAATAATTTAGATGAGCAAGCCAGGACCATCACTGCCCTCCTGATTGAAATATGTTTACAAGTTTAAAAAATGTGTTATCAATTTATTAAATAAAAGACTTTCTCCGAAGGAAAATATCAATTTCGTTGTTGTATTTGATTATAACCTAGGCATGGTTCTAACTTAAAATTACGACACGTGTAATGCGTATGAACAGTCTATCTGGTGGAAGGATACTATTCAACTAATCGTGTTATGCGTCCCGGAAATCATTGACGTAACCCGGTAGTTATGGGCGTAGCCGTCAGAGACCTTTATCCAAATGTATCTGATTTAATGTTAGAAAGATAATTTTATAAGTTTTTTTCTTTTGGTTGCCATGGAATGAAAACAAGTATTTTGCATGGATAAACATGACGTGTATGTGTCTCAGAGGAAATGAAGACGATGTGTCATCCCAATCAATTAGCCAAGTGGCTACCATCGAGAAGTATTTATTTTGTAAAAAATAAAAGTTATAACCAGACCTGTGGACACAAGCGTTGTTGTTGTCTTTCTGAAATGTTCATACTTTGCAAAGAGTTTGTAGACGAGGGCCAATGTGAACATTGTGTAGCCAAACGACAACATACGGTTTTGTCAGAAATCTGGTGGTGACGAAATCTGTAAAAAGGTTAGCACCACACATTCGATCCTATTTTGCAAAGTGTGTCTCCTAATCGTACATAGTGGTTGTATTCTAGCAATTATTTTAACAAATATTGTAACTGTTAATGGTCAGTGCTATTATCAAGGAACTAGTGTAATTTATGCAAACCTTACACGGTGATACTCTCTCGATTATGGAGCATCTCTGTTAATTTGTACTTGAGTTAGATAATATAAATTTGCAATACCATTTCCAAGGGAGTGAATCTTGCTTCAGATCCACCTGAGTTAAACGATACAGTATTGTTGTATTTGACGCATTATCGTTTGATGTATCAGGAAAGCTTATAAAAGGTATAACAGTTAATTATCGTTCACACATTTCCCCCCATTTCAATTCTATGATATTCTTGTTAAATCAAATTGGTTATCCATAACATCCTAAAAACAGCGTGTACCGAGGATCTTTTACTGCGCCAATGTTTTATATTAGCACGGTGAATAACTAAAGAATGGTTAATTAATGTGACCTTATTTAAGCAATCACGCGTAATCACATTGTTATATCTAAAGATATGGTAACACGATATAATTTATATGTAATATAATGTACGGTCAACTGTTCCCTTTCCAACAGTATCGTACCGCCTCGGTGTTGTAGTGGCAGAGCGTCCGCATCGGTGCGTGAGGTCGCAGGTTCAATCAACTATCTGGTCATACCAAGCATATTTCCAATGGTAATAATGTATGCCGTCCTTTGTACCACATGATAAATGGGCCATGAGTCCTGGTAACTTACCCTGGAAACGCCAAGATATAACTAACACATGGTTGAAAGGAGCGTTAAACACTATACAATCAATCAATAAATCCAACAGCATCGTCTTGCACATATTAGCTACATACGCTTCAAAGCTATTGCAAAAGGACTTTAAAGGAATTTGATACATGTACATGAGCGTCTTCAATATGGACATGTAATGCCAAAAAGGGATAGAAAATGAACATGAAGCACATGTTTTTTAAACCGGGTGATATTTTCGTTGTTAAAAAGAATAAATAAAAGAGGCATAACATGCCGTTTTTATTGAAATAAATTAGTAAATATGTCTACTTGAGCACAGGGAAGTGAACACACTCATTTACCTTTATACATGAATGAAATTCGGCACTGACGTTAATGCATAGTGTTACAACGTGTGGTTAAGCATGTCAGAAATGTATTGTTATATGTATTCCTGTGTCGTAGGTACACACTATAACCATGTATATAATATATCAATATTGATTACAATTAATATAGGGCGTCATGAAATAATGTATTTAGACTTTAACGATAAAATTAGATAATATGGCCTTTGCTTTCAAGGTTCAAGGTTGGAATGTTGTCGAGATTTCGGATATTGTCCACGCTGCGAGTATCCACAGAATATTAAGGACTTGTTTATCAATATATTGAATTTAGTTCGTTCAATAAATTACTTTAGATGAATGAAAGAATCTTTGTCATCAAAAAACATAAAACAATCTTGAAAAAATGTGAGTCTCAAATGTATTGATGCCAGTCAAAGAATTGTGAAATGTGCTGTGATCTGTATAATATATTCTTTTTCCATTTCTACTTTATTCATAGTTTGACATTGATTCGCTCTCTCTCTCTCTCTCTCTCTCTCTCTCTCTCTCTCTCTCTCTCTCTCTCTCTCTCTCTCTCTCTCTCTCTCTCTCTTTCTCTCTCTACCGTTATACTATTAATACATTGATATTAATTATTATGTTCATGTAACTCTCCCTTGTAATTTGGAGGAAATAAAGATATGAATGAATGAATGCAGTTTGTATGCACCAATATATATATTCATCAAGCTGTGCGGATATATAAGCTGATATTTTGAATCTACAATGTTCACAGAAAACAAAAGTGTTCCTTTTTTCCCAAGACAGGTTCATATGTGGACATAAAACGAGAGGACTTGTAAACGAAATGTGTGACCGGAATTCGTAAGTTATGATAAACATTTGACATTAACTGAAACATTATAGCTGATCTGCATCTACACTTTTCACTCAAGTCAGCATGTACTTTTTTTTACTTAATTTTAATTAATAAACTATGGCCACTTAAAAATATACAGTGAAACTAAGAGTTTACCTAAAACAGGTTAAAACTAGAAATACACTTTAACCATGTTGATTGTAAATAGTACGCACTGTCCATCAACAATGCTTATATTCTGACAAAATGCCTCAGTTGACATTACTTTTCTCGGGTTCACAATATCTGCTTTCACCCTCAAATGCATGTGATATTTATATAATAGCTAACAAGAAATAAATAAGACATTTTCATTATAAGTAATTCCTAATTAAAATTACTTAGACACAGTTCGACGAAACATCAGTAGCACCACCTCCCGCCATTTAAGTTGGGTACTGTATGCCCTAAAAGGTTTCCGTAAGGTACTTATATGTATACGGAATAGTCATTTATATGGTTGGGTTCAATACTCTGCGTAAATACAACAACTACCATGGTTTATTGAAATACAAATTCATTCCGTCAAATTGTCGTTACGAATACAGTGTTAATCTTAGAGAACATGTGATAACTACATGTAAGTACAACCCTAACTCGCATTATGTGCGCCTACTTCATTGCACGATCGTAACATGGTTAGCCGATTTAGGGCATATGCATTTGGCTGGTCATATTGGAAGATAGGGAACATACACACACACAATAATTAACACTAACTGTCAAAGCAGAATAATACCTATTGGCCGGAACTACAAAAACAGAGCAATGCTTGTCGAAGATATCTGGTTCAAACATGCTTGGACAACCTCTAAATAGAGCTACATATGTATTAGCATGGCTTCGTGAAAGGTTCATTGACAAATACAAACCTTTAAAATAAACAGTTATAACCCAATTCCTACGATGTCTCGTTATCTTTTGTGAGTTTTGATAGAGAATATACATACCGAAAACAAACCTCAACCTCATTTGACAATTCGTCAGGGAATACGAAACATTACACCGCAAGTTATTGCCTCTGTCATAACTATTTAAAAAACGTGTCTTCATAATAACGGAGATTACATTGACCAAACTATTTAAACATAAAACGATTTAAAACTGCTTGACATGATCGATAGATAGATTAAATTATCATATTTATCAAATAAAATGTTAAAGCATGCAGATGTGGGCTGAAGCTACCCACTTGTAAATGTCAAATATACGGTCGTGTCGTCCTGTGTGTGTGTCGGTTTCCGGTTATCTATTTCAGTTTAATTATGTTAATACTAACCTTTGATGATATCCGAATTACATAACATAACATAACATTTGAACCACGTTTAGTGTTTTTCTGTCTTAAGGCATCAACAACATCTCAGGTACGCCAGCGTATCCGCGCAGTCTTACAGTATCATTGTTTGTCCGTCTACAGGTAGTTAAGTAATAGATACGTCTTTCGACAAAATATAGAGTTTTTCCACTAGATTTCGATACTGAGAGTCAATAAATAATCCAAAGAATTAACAAATACGTATGTACAATTTACAAACGTAATCCCTTTACGAGAAGCAAACAGAAAATAAAAAAATAATATTAACTTATTGTGATAATATAAGCAATGACTATAACAATAGAGACAAATACAATAATGCATACCAATATCAAAGTATATAACTGTATACAGTCTGATATCGGCTTAGACCACACACCCGTATCGCACAATTTACATTGAGAGCGTAATCGTGTACATATATATAATTATTCATTCAATCAAAACAATATGATGGTAATGATAATTATAATTGTGTAGATCGAGGTCAGACCACATAACTATGCAGTCTGATATATCTCCCTTTTTGTTTCACTGTAACAATATATTTCCCTCGCAACGGATTTGGTCTGACCTGTGTAGACATTTGTTTAAATCACTATTCTATCAATATAAAGTTACACAATACAAATATGTCCTGAAGTGTGTATTTTTAAGCCGATTTGAATGGAACAGTATTACCTTATCACGTTACACATCCCAAGGTCAATCTCAGCTACTGCATTAAACTTCAATTAGGCTTTAATCATGTGTCAGATTATCTGTTGGAACCAGAACATTGTCCGTTTTGGATTGATATGTTTTTGTTCGTCGGGATTTTAATTAAACTTCTTGGGATATCGAACTACCCTCTTGAAACAAGATTATGTAATAGTTTTGGAAAGGGAGACATTGCTGTTTGTTCAGCCATATGTCTTCCAGAATGTATTCAACATTCGTCGGCTACATAAGGCATCATCAGACGAGCTACGTTGTATGTGTATGTGACATGTGTTGGTTGAACAGTAACTTGAGGTAAATTGGGAGAACTAGTGTGTACAGATACTAATAATTTGAAAAGAGATTAACTATAAGTCACTTGACTGTTAAACGTATGTACTTTACTTATCATCCGAGTATCGTTCGAGGATGGGTTGCTGCGGTTGGCAATCCGTTACGTTCTTTTATAACAATACTCTCAAGTATCGGTTATCATGTCGACGTACTGCAGCCGATTATTTATTATGATTTTCAGAAAACCACTATTGTTAATATTGTTATCAACATAAAACTAGTTATCATTAGTTGTAGTAGTGTAGAAGTAGCCTTGTATCATTACTTCCATTATTGTAGTAATAGTTGTAGTTATAGTAGTCGTACTATCAGTAGTAGTAGTAGTAGTAGTAGTGTCGTGATAATAGTTGACTAGAAAAGGCTTGCCGACATTCTAACAGTATGATGATAAATCATAGATTGAATGCATGGTTGGAGATTATTAAGTTTACGTAGACGCTCAGCATTGAATAGACTTTACTATTATCATAAGATTAATGGTAGATATGTGAACAATTAATGCAAGGTATTAATGAGCTACACTTACTAGTCACCAACCGTAAGTGTCAAGACCCATACAGAGAATAGTGAAGCCGGAGTTCGTGAATATATGTTTAAGTAGAAATTAGTTACTAATATCCCGATGCATTGTTGAAACTTGAATAGTCGCGTTTCATTATTTACGGGTTTTACCAGAGTTACAGACAAAAGTATGCGAACATTATAAAATATATTACATGTGAAACGAACAGTGTACCTCAATATTAAACTGCATGAACGTGCAGACGCATCTCTGTCTACAACGCTCGCAAAATTTGATTGAAGTCATTACAGTTTGCATCGATTGCGAGACAAGCTTTGGTCAGTGTTTATTACGTACGCCCTATTTCTGCTTTCTGGAGTCTTATCCAGTCCATTACTACAGATAAAGCCCAAAGGCAAAACCCGAGCATCATATGATTCGAAAGCGGGACCTTTGGTAGACAGACTGATGCTCTTCTATTGCACGATTGCCTTAACGTGGCGAACACATTATGAATGAGTGTAAGTGACGTAGTTTTAAAATTCATGATTGAACCCTTCTCTCCAAACAAAATCTGTAATCTACAGTAAGTCACTTTTTGCAAGCACTATCAGTCCTTTGATTTGAGTCGGGAACCATGACTGTGGACCCTTCATCGATAAAAAGATATATACATGCATTGGGTTTATCTTTCTCAACCCTTACCCGGCGACATAAAACAGTATCTGCGTTTCATTAGCATATCCTTAGGACATAATGCAATGTATTTGACCAAGTAAACTTGCAGGGAAATACAGTCTGAACTTAGTCAAGATGGTTGTGCAAATGGTTGAATATCATAAATAACCCTCCGAATTGCATAGAAGGTGGATGAATTTGAAAATTTGAGAACAGAGTTTACTAACATGTGACCTCTATTTATTTAGAGATAACAGGATAAACATATTGTATAATTTATCAAGTATAAACTTCCTCGTCGCTCTTCGTATCTGTACAGTGAGTATAGTTATCACCGTATTGCATTCAAACACAGGAATGCAGCGCTTTGTAAAAACATTTGTGTGTCGTATTATATCTATGTGAGTAACGCGGACGTCTGTAAACAGGTAAGGAGTTATTCTAAATTGTAATATGGGTGTTTTTTTATTTAATATAAATGTGAATTAAGTATGTGTTCAATACTTTTTCACAGTGGCTATGCATTCCGAATTACGATTAATCTGTGGAGTCCTTTACCTAGTGATACATTGATAGTAGAGTAGTGAATTTGATATACGGACAACACAGTCGACGTTGACATTGGCATATAAATGTATCGATTGATTCATTTGAGTTCAACGCCATGTAAGAAAGTATTTCAGTTTTACTTATATGAAGGCTTCCAGAGCATCTACGTACATGTATAGTATATCATGACTTTCCGACGCCAATTCTCCGCAAAACATTCTTTTTAGGCCACTGGCTACATTCACATTAGTGTGTCAAAAACACTAGCGTGTATTGATATGCACTGTATTTGTTTTGAATCTTCAAGTTTCAGTTACACACCACGCATGTCATTAGTTCGTCATTAAAGAAGAGCACATATTCTCTGCGAGCCAAATGTCCTTTAACACTTATAATACACAGTCTAATCCGCGTCTGCACTGTTCTCCAATAAATTCTATTAAATTAACAGTGTTTATTTAGATAAGTTGTTTGATACATTTAACTGAGCAATTTACTGACAAAACGTGATAGGGTATTAATATACAACTCAAGTGTTAAAATAACTTCATCACATATCTCCGTTCTTTAAGGGAAGAGATTAAAGATGATAATGTTTTGTTTTTATTGCAAGCAAGAATGTTTATTTAAACATAATCTGGGTAAAGTGAACACACTGTCACATATCTCTTTGTAAATTATTTTTTTCGACAGTGACGTGTTTACTTATTGTGATTGAATACGTTTCAGAATACGTCAGTAATGTTCTGTCATATCAATGTACTCATGTGTCGTAGTTACTCGATATAAACATGTCCACAAGTTACCGACATTTAAAACAATTAATGCAGGGCTTGGTGAAATTATTGATATATTTAGACTCCCACGGTTAAATCAGATAACATGACCGTTGCTTCCAAAAGTGTAAGCTTTGTATGTTGTTGGCATTTGGGATCATTTCTGAATAGTAAGTACATATACATCGAAATATTTCTTTTATTTGATGTAATTAACAATCAGACAATTCGTTACTTTTAATTCGTGAAATATCAATTTGTACGAAGGAACATGAAATGATGTTCTGGTGATTTTTCATGTCCTTATTGTCTTGAGGCCAGTCAAATTTTTTTTATTTTGATTGGCTTGATAATTGCAATAGTCAGGTATTACAATCACATCACAACAATTAGTTGACGAACTCAAGTATTTACCAAGTCCCAGGGACATTGACTGTATCTCAACAAATACGTTTTAAACCGATTAAGCCACCAGGACGTGCCGTAGATGTACCTGTCAGAAACGTTTAGAACGACATTGAGTCCTCCCTTGGTAACAAGAACATGTTATATACGTTGTTTAAAACATATTCAATTATCAGATAATAGACAGGGGGTTTGGGCACACGTAATTTTAGTCGACCAGTCTGTCTTATCAATTTGTTTTCGATTTGAAGTTTATTTCAATGTCAAAGCAGGGTATCAACCCCTTTAACGAATAAATGTTTTGTTGATATGTTCTGTCGGGATCTTAATACCCTGGTTAAAATGATATGTTCGTCCTCTGATATTCATAAATATTTTATCAGGTATGACATAGGAACAACTTATTACGTGTTTATGAAACATGTACATGTATATAAAGATATGTATGTGCAGCGATTGTATCTGCTGCAAATATGAACTCGAAATCCGCAATGCCGAATGGTCAGTTTAAGTCAGAGTGAGTCGGGTTCACTTCTCATCTTTTGCGGTCGCGATGCATCCGCCCTAACCTTATATGTTATTGACATGCAAAAAATAATTTTAAATTACCTATATAAGGAGTAACTTACCACTGTTTGACTGGTTTTAAATGAAAACGGAATCTACAAGCATTATGAATGATACCTACTATTGTATCGTCTAAAAACAATTATAGCAATAACCATCGGATCCCGAATTAAAGTTGTTGCGCCGAGATATAACTGAAATAAGTAGTAGCCTCTTTGGTTGCAAACACAGGGGCGTCATTTTGTTGACATAATTACTACATGTATTTATAGTATCTGATTTGCATATAAGGTTTGACACAAGAGAGGGCGCCATTGTGTTAACCTTGTCACTCATCTTCATGGCTAACTTTTGCAGGAGATCATATAATTATATTTAGAACAACGTGTCTATTTTTAGAACAACGTGGCTATATTTAGAACAACGTGTCTTATTTTAGAATAATAAAGCTTTAACAATGAAGCAAGTGTTCAGAAGCACCCTTCAGGCGAGACCACCAACGATTTGTCTCCACTCTTCTTCCAAAAGATTGTAGCGGGCATGTTGTTGGAACCCTAGAATATAATGGCGGAGAAATTCGACCGAACCTTTGTTTCATTGTTTCGGTAAACCTTACACTAGACATCCATACGACATGATATATCCCTTGTGTATGTCATATAGTCGAGCCGAAGCACGCAGTCAAACTTGTATGGCAAAGCAATACATTTAACGTCTACCCTCTAGAACGTCTAGAGCTCAAATGACAGATGCACATGTCCTTATATCCGGCCTATTTTTAGTCTTGTTATTTCACAATTACCATCGGATATTTTAGCAGAAACACACCAGGTGTGCGAACAAATAGCACATTGAAATGTCAAAACTAATCTTATTTTAAGGCTCCACAGCATCCAGCGTATACTGATTTAAGACCGGAAACGTTTACAATGTCCAATTGACATGTCAAAAATATATCCCCTTAAAAGGCGTCATACTGTTTGCGTCTGTGCACCTTTATTACTATATCTTTATTTCCTCCGATCACCGAAGATAGTACAAAGTACAATGAAACAATACAAGGTTGTCAAAGAAAGTTTACACAAACATTGAACAAAAAGTGACAAACATTGAATATTTAACAGATTTACACGGACATAATTCATTTCGTAAAGTTGATTGAAATGATGCATTTGCCAATATACACACATATATACATTTAGAACACTTACATTCATTCACGTTATTAACGCAACAAAAACAGAGTTAGTGTGTGTGAGTCTTCATTATTCGCAGTACATATTCTTTCATACCCCGGAGGAGCACCTCATCGAAACGAAATATGAAGTGCTCTTAATGGCAGTAGTTAATGTACAAATGAGAAGACATAACAGAGTAATTGACAGACAGATGAGAGGGGAACATAATATATTTGTCTCTAGATAGACACAATGAGAAATCCCAACATAGGGTGAGAAGAAAGGATATACATACATATACATCAGCACATATATACATATGCATACATACACACGTATGTATATATACATGTACACATATACATAGATACACACACGTACATATGATTACACAGACGTATACATATAGAGACACTCATACATATCAAGTGCGCAAACATACAAGTGTATATCGTTAGCCACTGTGTTGGGCACATTTACAGCTAAACGTAACTATTTCTCAGTACATTATGTATGTAGTGCATACACAATTGAATATAACAGGTTCGATTGTATTCAGGTACACTAAATACTGTTGGCAAATCAGTGTCAAGAAGACATTGAAGCCAATTTATGTTGCTCTTTGTGTTGTTGTGCTCAATGAAAACGGTTAACTGTCCGACTACGAGTGCACTCGCTGCATGCGCTACATAAGACGCATTCTACTATATAGACTAGCAAACGTTTCAGCACCTTGAGAACAAGTTATTTTATCCATTGTTAGTACATATCATGGTGTTCTCTTAACCAGGGGCTTGGTGCCCCGATGCACCGGTGCACCGGATGTGTACGGGATCTTTGCGATGGACAGGGTAGAAATGTGGAAACAGCATTTTCAGCGGATCGCGGATCGCTGTAGAGAAACTGAAACCTATTCATAAAGGACAATACTTGGTGGAAAAATACAAATGGGTTGTTCGTTGAACGAACCTAAAATCAACTTGGTGACACCCTATACTTCCGCTGTCCAACAAGCATTGCAAGAGGTAGCCAGGAAAAACAACATATCCGGATTGAACATTCGACAAAGGTTCTTCGATTCCACAGACCACCAGGACTACGTGACTAAATTATCGGAAGGAAAATGCCGAAGGAGACCTAACCACGTTGTATGAGATATACACATGATGATTTTCATCCTGTAATGAATCGTGTTTTGTAATTCTGTCTAAAATAGATATTATTAGTAATTTTGATTCTGTGAACCACAATCGTTGATTATATAATAAGATTATAGAAAGTCTATTCATGTTTTATTTTTTTTATATTACCCATTGCGCTGCTTATTCAAAGTACATTGTCATGCAAACATTGATCGGAGATCTTTTAAATTTGATTATACTCATATCTCGATGAGAGCTTTCGGATGATATATAAAAGATGGTATAAATCGGTTGAGAACTAAAGAAGATATGAACATTTTAAGATATAATGACGTCACTTCCAGTTTGACCTCCTCAATCGAAAGTGAATACGAAACCCTTTTCAATGAGTCCAAAGAATTGATCAATTAATGAGAGAGATATAACCGTAAATGAGTATCTGAAGTTGAACGCTTTAAAGCATTAACTGAATTTTAACTGCGATAACTAGAGAATGAATAGTCGTAGGACCATAATCTTTTCACGTATGAAAAGGGCGCAGCGAGATCTTTCCAACGATAGTACATGTATCTAACATGGGGATCGGTTTGGTAGCATAAAGAGAAAAAGTAAACGGTTGCACAAATCACGAAAAACTGATTTGACTGCTTTAACGGTCTCATTTACTCTGTATATTTAAGGTGCTGTGCTTCGGCTCGACTATACGACATAAAAAAGGGATGTATCGTGTCCTATGTCAGGTTTCCCGCAATAATGTAGGAAAGAGATACTATAAATAGAAACTATGTTAACAAAATGGAGCCCGTTTGTTTGCAACCAAAAATGCGCCTTTCCTATTTAAACTGGTATATAACAACCACCAGTTGGTATTTGCTCGTATCGGGGACTAGTTGATCAACATTTCAAATCACAGACGGAACGCGATGCAAGTTTTAATTATTATGTTGTTGGGTACCTTATATTAGTATCTAGCAATTATTCACTGAAAAATAATATTCAATTGATTGCAACATACGTTGAAGCTCAGTAAGAGCATGGTAAATAATAAAACGTGCATATATTATGGAATATTTGACTTCAAATGCAACACCAGAGAATTTACATACCGGATTGTGTGTGTATAATGTGACATATAACACTTGCTATCGGGATATTCGGAGCTTGGCCAGTGTGAGAAATAGAAACAATGATAACAAGTTAGTTCTGGGTACATTTTAGGGTTAATGGTTGATTCTAATGTTTATTATTTTGAAAATTGGTCATGGTTTTGAACTTTTTGGTTCAACCCACTTCTTCTTTTGGTTTGACACCACTGGTTGTGGATCAAGGCGTGAATTAAGAGGTAAAATTGAATACTAGCTTTCACGTCCAGGACTTCACCCACAGATTGCCAACTCAACGGCTTTTTATATTACTATAACCCCCTGTATTTTTGTTGGGTGATTTTGGAGTAATGGGTAAAATTTCTTAATATTCACTGAGAGTGTAAATTCCAGTCATTTTCTTATAATGCTGGTTCTTCAACTGTCAGGATACACAATGTCATAACGAGAACGTATAAAAAGGGTTTCAACTTTATTAGATACAACTGCACACAAACAATATATAAGTTAACTTTTACACTGTTTTAAACTGTGGTCATGCGGAAAACTAAAGTATTGATATTGTAAGTTTTGTTATATAAGGTCTATATTGATATATCTTCGGAAATTATGTTGTATGTAGTGTAAGTCATTCATTGATTTTGGATTCACTCCTCTAGTTTGCCTAAAAGTATAATGCAAACTTGCTTATTTTAACAGTTTGGCTAATATTTACTTAATACGTGTAACTGTAACGATGGATCAATGCGTGCATCAAACTATATTAGTTGAACGCTTTAAAAACAGTTAGTATCTAACTTATGAATATTGCTCTATCAATAAGCTCTGCATGTAGTAACGCCATAACTGAAATCAAACTGCATTTTTAAAGCTATATTGATTTTTATGACTATACCTATTTTCATTATCCTCCACTTACACTTCGCATGACCTCAAGTCACTATATTGAAATGTCCGTTTCCATCTTTATTCTTCTGAGGTATGCATATTTACTCCATCTGAATCATTGAAAACCGAGTGTATGTATGTATAATATGCATTTATATTCCATTAACGTTTAATATGCATACTACAAAAACCATAGAGTTGTATAAACAGTTTAAGCTACTTTAAGGAGTGTTTCGTGTTTATGGTATATTACCAGTACTGTCGTTAAATCTTAGCTACAATTTACAGTGGCGTATCAGTTAACACGCTTTCTGCACAACTCTGATCGCTCAAAAGAACATTTAAAACAAGCAGACCGGGACCGGATGCTTACCTGAAGTTTGAGAGACAGACTCTCTAACCACTGTTCGATAATACAAGTTAATGTACTTTATTTCTTTTAACATGTTCGTTTAGAATATATTAGCAGGTCCATGCGAAAGGGTACAAGATGATATTTCTGTATAGTGAATATGTAGATCACCCATTCCATTCGCTCAGTCTTATCTTTGTCTAAATACCCTTACAACCTTATGCAAGAAACATGTAAAAGTGTCGATATTGACTAAACTATGAGGATTCACATGCTCATAACTTGTACCTTTTCCAATGGAGTTAAATGAATTGATTGTAACATCACTTGTATATGTCTTCTCTAATTCAGGATAGTATGGATGAAAAACATAGGAATGCGCTTGTACTAACAGTTACTATAATTATCATCTGTAAAGGTAATGTCTACGGTGAGTACATTGTATATTGCTTGCCGACTTATTTTACTGTGTTATAAGTTATCTCTTACTGCGATGGTTATGTTGGTTATGACGTATGATATAAATAGCGAGGAGTTACTTGTTTTAATAAATATGTGTGCGACTGAATTGCATAAAGATAACACATTTAAAGGCATATGCTACTAAATAGACACACCGTTGATAAGCGCTTGTGCTTTGGACTATGTATATCTCTTCGATTCCCCCCCAGCTGGGCGGGGGGTTAGAAATAGCCCGGCTGTCGCACTACAGTTGGTAGAACTCCAGCGCTGTGCCTGTCCGTTTGCCGTGGGCTGCAACCCGTGTCGCCTGATGACGGGGACCTGGTGGTTGAGTAGTTCAGAGTAAGGCAATTTAAACTCTGTTTCTGCAACACACTGCTTTGGCCTTGAGTTGGGTTAAACGGGAGGTCAGGTAGACCCGCCCTGATCAATCGGCTGGTCATGTTTAGCCTTGATACCCCTTTATTTTACGTTCTCTCTTTCGTTATATTAACATTTTACGAGATATGTTGTTTCATTAGTATTTGTACCCGTTTACATTTTAGAAAAGGTGTATCAGAAGGCAGTGGCTTCAGGGTCAATCGGTTAAAATAGATGTTTGATTAACGATTGTTCACTTTCTTATGGTAGTCCATGCTTGGTCGGATACCACATGAAATATCAGTTGCTTAATTTAGTCTGTTCTAGACGAGTATATCGGTGGTGTAACTTTGGCGTAGACCGAGATGGATATCCCCGGAATACGTCCCCTTGTTGGGCTCCGTGGCGGGTGAAGGACACCACCGATGAAATTATCAAAACTAACATGGCCAACCTCAAAAAAGCCAAGCGTACACTTTCTGATGTTTCAGATGATTCCGGTGACGAAAGTCACCGGTTTATTTCTTCTACTTTTCCTCGATTCATTTTAATTGAATCGACGGATGAAAAACTTTCAGTTACAAAGCTTTCTCCATTTGTTATTGAGAAACAGCTTTCTTGTTTCATTGGGACACCCATATCAGTAAAGAGTTTGAAAAACGGATCTTTGCTTGTTGAGGTGTCGACCAAACAACAATCTATTAATCTGTTAAAACAAGACTTATTTTTTAATGTCCCTGTAAAAATATCTGCGCATCCTTTTTTGAACTCATCAAAGGGTGTCATCAGATGCAGGGAACTTGAAAATTGCCAACCAGATGAAATTATTACAAATTTAAAAGATCAAGATGTTACAGATGTCAAACGAATGCAATTCTACAGAAACGGTGTTGGGAAACCTTCTAACACTTATATTTTAACCTTCAATCGGCCAACTTTACCAAAACAAATTAAAATTGGTTACCAAATAGCCAAGGTTGATTGCTATGTACCCAATCCCTTGCGCTGTTATCGTTGCCAAAAGTTCGGACATCATGAAGATAAATGTAACGGCATACAAGTTTGTGGTAAATGTTCTTTTGTTGGTGGTGATCATCAAGTTTCTACATGCACCAATTCAATTAAATGTGCAAATTGTGGTCTTAATCACGCCACAAGCTCAAAGGAATGTTCCTTTTGGCTTATACAGAAAGACATTTTAACTGTCAAATATACGCAGAATGTCAGTTTTGTGGAAGCCAAAGGGATTGTTGCTCGGCGACAAAACATTTCAACCAGCTTTCAAGGAGCCAACAGTTTTGCAAATAAAACAAAACCAACTGTTGTCACTCCTGTTAACAGACCACCACCACAGTCAAAGGAATGTACTACATGCCAACTACTTTTGAAGGTTTTATCTAAAAAATTTCCAGACATAAGTCTTCAATTGAAAGCAATTATGTCCGAAGAACAACCCTCTACTTCTATCCTTTCTTCCATACCATCAATTAATAAGGACACCTCTGGCAATACTGCATCTTCTTTGGAAGAGAATGGATCTTCTCCTAAACAAGTTCAATCTTCTTCTAAAGAAATTGAATCTTCCTCTGGAGAAATTAAGTCTTCTGTAGAAATTGAGTCTCCTTCTAAAGTAATTGAATCATCAAAAAAAAGTGTACCTTCTTCGAAACAAAGTGAAACTTCTTCACACAAAAATGCACCTTCTTCGAAACAAAGTGAAACTTCTTCACACAAAAATGCACCTTCTACTATTATAAATATTTCAAGAAAACCAGGTAGATCACCTAAAAAAAATCTACAAAACAAACCTAGGTCGAAATCACTCTCGAAGCCCGATTCTGAAGGCTTTGAGAAACAACGACATAGGAAAATTAAGGTCCATTTAGATGGGCCTAGTGACTCTAACCCTAAACTTAAAAACCGATTTCAGAAATTGGATGATATGGAGACACAGGAAACTGAGTCTCCTAGTGTATGGAAGGGTGCGGAGGATGACTGGAATAAGAACCCAGATTCTTGGCAGACTTCTATGCCTGAAACTAAACTATGTGAACCCGTTTTCAAAGGAAATTCATAATGAATTCTATAATCCAGTGGAACTGTCGTGGATTTAAAGCCAATTTTGAAGAATTGTCTCTTCTAGTTAATGAAA
>JAUELF010297511.1:0-18662 GCA_031471495.1 Clinocardium nuttallii | reverse complement strand
TCCAGATCAGTCTGTTCATTCGGCATGATACTTCCGGAAAATGCCGGAATGTATGATTATCCCCAATGTAAATGCACATGGAGACCTAGATAATGACCAGACTGACCCAATTTGAGCAAATCTTAGAGGTCAATTTAAGTATGCTATACATGCAGTTTCATTAAAATCCCACTATAACTTCTTGAGAAGAAGAAGTTATAAGATGTTTTATGTAAGTTGACATAAATAATTACCAAGTCGCCTAATTTTAACGAACTTGAGAGAAGCCGAAGCCTGGATGCTACATTTGAAGTTTTATCAACATCCTACGGCCTTCTTGCCTTAGTTGGCGGCTCTACCACAAGATCACCTTCCTGGTGACACAATACAACATCAGTACAAATAAACGTTCTTGACATTTGTGTTTTACTTTACTGGTCAAAGGCATAGTCAGCTTATACAATAGCCTGTCGTCTGTCTGTTCTTTGCATAGTCGGTCATAGTAACATGTATGATAAATTTAGTTTGTTTAAAGTGTCCATATAGACGTGTTAGATGTTTTTAGTAATTTTTAATATAAATATATTAATTTAATAGCGTTTCAACCGTCCTTGTCATACTATGAAGGTGTCCTTGCATGTCCTTGTCATGGGGGAATGTCACTACTATTATGGAAAAATAAGTTTTCTTTTTTTCTCTCGCTTTTTTAAAGTAAGTTTAGATATACAAAAAGAATATCACTTGTATATCCCTACAGTACATACCAGAGTAAAATGCTACAGCTAAGAACATCATGAAATTGACAATCTGAGCGGAACGTGATTGGATCGTGAGCGTGATTGGAACGAAGTTGGATTGCTTTATGAGCGGAACGGAATTTTGCGCTCTGAGCGGAATTTTGCGCTCTGAACGAAACAATCATAATGAATGCAAAAATCCAATCATTCACTCATTGAACGGTTGCAACAACCATCTGATTATTATTTTACGAAACTATTTTATTAAAAGTCATATTTGTATACTAAACTTTTGTTTTATAAGACACCCAATTATCCGATTGAATTAGATGTAACAAATATTATTAATATGATTAGTTTCGTAATACGATTTACTACTAACGATTGTGCTGAAAATATCAAGTCTCAATAATGTCGGCGAAACATATTCGTGGAAACTTGAAATCAATTTGTCTGCGTGTTGTAAGACTAGGCCCTATGTTTTATGCATAAAAAAGTGTCGCATTTTCTTACGAAAATGAAATTGTTCGTTCTATTTTACGTTTGTTTGGAAAAGTTTTTGACAGAACGCAATACAGTCCAAAATATGATTCATCATTTCCTTCATTTTTGGTTATTTTCTTTCATTTACTACAAAATGAAGAAAAATAACATCCGGTGACCTCCACCCCATCTATTTTGTAATGTGTGTCACTTTGATTAGGCCACTACATTATGTACAAACGTTACATGTATGATGTCAAAGTCTGACAAGTGACTTTCGGTTAAATGAGCGACAAAGTTACTTGTCGTTCCAAAATACCTGTGGTATTCGAGTGTCGTGATGCCACATGAACGGAGACTGTATATACAGAATGATGACACCTCACCTGTACGTAGTTGTGTGTCTCCAGACATTTAGGTGTGAAAAGGTAAGATTAAAACTCTATGTATTATATAAGGTCTTTGAATTGACGTTACTTCTATCTATTTTCAATTATCATCGAGTTGTCACGTCTTTCTGTCTTATAAATCTGTTTTTATTTTTAATTATTATATTTTATTTGTGAACGTGTACTGTACTAGTTGTTGAAACGTGTTTAAAAAAACCATTTTACGAACTTGTGATAGTGGAACAGAAATAGGAATTGTCTGAATCAAACTGGAAAAAAACTACAAGGTATTATTTATATTCTTTCTACTGGTATATATATATAAATGTGTCAACAAGCTTACAAGTGTCTTTTTTTTCAAAGAGTTCACGCAGAGTCAGAAATACCTTCAACCATTCTGATTAATTTGATTTTGGTTGTTTCTTTTTTTGTCAGAACTGTGACTAAATTTGTTTGACAGATAGATGCTGTCTTACACCTCTTCTGTTGACTTGGAAAACATTTTGCAAAAGGAGAAGTGCAGTTACTCTTAAAGCCGAATAATACCAAATAATACAAAATAACACCAGATATTTAAAAAACATATGAATGTGAGTCACCCGACACCCCAATATACAGACACCCAGATGAGCTGACACCTTGGAAAACATTGTGACAAAAGAAGAAATTTCTCAAAACGAGCAATTTCTCCTTTTGCCACAATGTTTTGCAATTTTAGTCAGAGGTTATCCATTCAATTATCCATTCAATTATAGAGATTTTCCATTTTTTGACAAAATATGTTCAAAGTAGTCTTCTGCAGAATTGTTGTATGCGGGAAATGGTTAATTGAAAACAAACGGAAGAATATTTGAAACCTAAACACACAACCTTTTTATTACTTTTATTCTTCTTCTCTAGATATAATAAAAGGCATTTGAAAGGAGAGAAATTTAACTACATGTATATGAAGTTTGTCTTTTCCTCAATGTTTTTCTTTTCTCTCAGAAACTAAAGAATTGTATGCTATTTTCACTCATTTAAATGTAATTTTGTACACAGTTCGTCATGAGTACCCTGCCTCTCATAAGCATGGATGACTGAGTACAATTCCCCTTTTAAGAAAAATTTAATTTAAATCATGTGATAGTATTTAAATATAAAATATATATATATCTTGTAATTATACCATTTCCTCAAGTTGTAATAAAGTTCTGTTCTGTTCTGGATGTAAGACAGAGTTAACCAGTACACATTACCGTAGCACTGCGCACATTGTAATCATCGTTTAACGTCATTGACTTTGTTCATATAAAAGTGTTTTCAATATGATTGCTACTTTTCCAACCATTTCTCAAAACCAAAATAAAATATGTATAATTCCTCAGATGTTCGAACAAGCCTTGTATGGTAACTGACTGAGATGTGGATATAAATTAACATACCTATTTTATAGAGTTATAAATTCTCGGCATTATATTGTTATTATTTATGTAGCATTCTTAATCTTAACAACAAGTTATGGAAATAATTTCGACATATTATCAGGGAAGTAGATAAGAGGGATACGTTACTAAGCTCTTTACTTAATATCACTCATACCAACTTTTGTAGCATGTAAAACTCAAAATCTATTGGGAAGATATGAAAATAACAAAGATATTTACGTGGATTATGTGACGAGATTTGAAGACGAGTATGCATACTCCTGTTCAAGTTTATTTGCAAAATAAATGTATTATTCTGTATTTTTTTTCGAATTTTCAGGTATTATTTCTATTATTCGGCTTGAAAAGTAACTCGAGAAAATGTTTTCATAATTTCCTTAATGAATGATAATTTCATTTATTGAGATTTCCAAAACAAATGTTGCTTATCGTTTTCGAAGTTGTCTGCATGCTGCAGATTTGTTGTATGTCGGAAAGGGTTGAATTGAAACATTTATGACTGACTGTATTCAGTGAGTTATAATATCTTATAAAGCATAAACTGTACCATGATAAATATGTAAGGAAAAGGAATTTCATGATTTGAAAATATTGTCATAATGAGCCATTTACTTTAATTGCCACTTTGGTCACAGGTTTCGTTTCTGTTAAAAACTAGACTTTGCTTACATAACCCACCCAAGGGGTTTATCTATAGGCACCTAACTTGTCGTTTAATGAAAATTTAGATTATGGGTGTAACCTATTGTTTGGGTGAAAACACAATGTCATGCATTTTGAGAATTGCATATATTTCTTTCCAGATTGTTAGACTTTACACTGGCAGTTTGTCTTTGTATAACTTGGGTCTGCTCTTCACATTTACTAATTTGAAAATAATTTTACAAGAATGTTTTTCGGTCGACCTTCTTGGAACGTTGCTCTAAGAATTGAATTGAATTATATGTAGAACTTACAGTTGTTTCTGAATCTGAAAGAAGGAAAAATGGCTTACCCAAGACCAACACTATTATTTGATCTATTGGAAACATGTGGCCACCAGAGGTCTGGGCTTGTTTCCTTTATATTTGATTAGTAAAACTTTAACCCTTTCCCACATATACAATTTCTAACTCCTGCAGCAGACAGCTTTTTGAAAAATTGCACAAAAGGCTAAATTGCACAAAGTGAGCAATATCTACTTTTGCCAAAATGTTATCAACTTCATTAAATAATCGTTCTTTCATTTATAAATTTTATAGAGATTTTCTATGCATCATGTAGATGCTGATTTGTTGTATGTTAAAATGGTTTTACAATAGTTTTGTCGAAAAGCACTGGCCTTATTTGAAAAAATATGGTCATAATTTGGTAATCCTGTTCAAGTTATTCTAGAAGATGGTAGCTTATGTAGAAAGGAATTATTTTAATGTGAAGAAAATTGTGTGTACTGGTGTGAGAGCCAGGAATTACAATAATATATGTAAGGTTTGTTGGGGGTTTAGGTTACAATACACCAAATGAATTCCTTCTTTGTTTCCGTGTTAATCAACCAGTTTCAGTCCTAAATTGTCACACTTTCTAAGCGTTTTTCATGTAGAACACCTTATATCATTGAAAAGAGTTACTTTTAAGTTAGCTTTAAAACAAACCAGCTGGTTATGGTCATTTTGTACCAAATCAGGCCCTGACAAAACCTGTGTTTAGCATACTCTACTTTCTCTTTCAAACAAGGTCAAACTACTAAAAGTGATCAAATCAATAATTTCAAGAGCAACCTATACACATTTACAATGATTTTAAACTCGATGTCATAGAGTCAATGCATTCTGGTGATGGTATACACTCATTTTCTACGCAAACATAGGTTTTTGGGATAATTTGGGTGTAGATCAGCATGTCAGAAGATATAAAATTGTGGCGTAATTTGACATTTAAGACAATTTCTTTGTCCTTATCGATATGTTTTTATACCCCCTTCGAAGAAGAGGGGGTATATAGGAGTCAGGTTGGCTGTCGGTCGGTCAGTCAGTCAGTCGGAAGCCATATTTTGTCTTGCCTATTTCTTACAAACCACTGTAATTCAATAAAATTTTACATGAAGCTTCTATACCAAAAGGAGATGTGCATATCCTAAAGGTCTTACAATTGCATGTTATTTTACAGAGTTATGGCCCTTTTACTTATTAAGTTATAGTGTAGGTCAAGGTGCTGTTTTGGGGGGATTTATCACCTTCAGTCATAGTTCTAGTTTCTATTTATTTACAAAGTACGATATACTAAAATGGAAGCACAAAAGCCATTCTTATGTAAATTAAGCATTGACTAAGAAATTTTTCCCATACCACCCAAACCTAGGTTTTTCGGCTGAATCGACCTAGTGTTATGCTTTCATGCATAA
Organism: Clinocardium nuttallii; assembly: GCA_031471495.1. Classification (NCBI taxonomy): domain Eukaryota; kingdom Metazoa; phylum Mollusca; class Bivalvia; order Cardiida; family Cardiidae; genus Clinocardium; species Clinocardium nuttallii. The sequence goes on along the minus strand of JAUELF010297511.1, from coordinate 13,267 downwards.
CAGAGGTCTTCGCAAAGTAAAAATAAGGTATGCATCACATATATTTTAAATTTTACTGTGTCAAATATGTTCATAGAACTTAATAATTATGCATTATTCTCAGGTATTTTAGGCAACCACAACCATCAGTTTGACTGGATAAAAAAATGCATGATATAAGATAAAAGCAAAGTACATGTAGCAACTATTAGGACAATCAGGCAATTATTTTCAGAGACATTTCAATATTCAAATGCCTCCCAAACCTCCCGCATCATACTTTTTTCATGTTTATGCCTGTTTTTGTCCATTAAACTATCAAAGAAAAGTTTTCAAAAATTTGAACAACTTTATTATTTATGGAAAAATGTAAAGGTTGTTATTACCTAATGGCTGAATGCCCCCATGAGCCTAAATACCACTCCAAGCAACCAGTTTAAAGCAATTTCAAGCAATTTGACTGTACATATTCCATGCCGTAAAGCACCCTAGAATGCTATAATATTTGCCGTTAACACCAATTTGATTTAATATTTTCCTGCCAAAAGCACAAGGTTACAATACATCAAAATAATTATTTCTTTGTTTCTGTGAAACACTTGATCGTCTTCGGCGGCATTGGTTAAGTTTTGCCTTTAGGTCACTTACATGGAAACTATCAAACCTATAACTTTGAAACTTGGAAAACGTGTTTATCTAATACCCTTCTGCACATTGTATGATAAAGATGCCTAGAGGGCCTGTTTTTACCAAAAAAAACATAAATTTTGATGTATTTTGGTTGATTTTGAGAACTGGACATACAGTTGTTTTGTCATTTTTTGTACCATTGATTTCAAATTTTTCTCAAACAATAAAAAGATAATGTTAATAGGAAAACAGTAATATTTGTAGTTACAGTTGACTTAATTTAACCGTCTAATTAGCCTGTCCATACACAAGACTAAGCTTATGATCTTGACGGATTGTGACATCATGTATATGAACTTAGCATTTATTTCCACATGGTGAATCTTCTATCAAAGCTTGAAAGATACAAGTAGCAGTTGTGTGCAGTCAATATAATATTTATATATTTCTTGAAGGTTCTTTATTAGAACTAAATAAACCGTAGAAGGATAGTATCAGACGAGCGTTGCTCTTGTTACTTTTACTTTTCAAGTATGTATTTCTAAACCTTATTTCAGTCATGGAACAGCCAAATGTACCAAAACATGCTCTTATACTGTTTGATTGTGATGGATGTACATCCATAGTTATAACGAAGAAACTAATCAGTGAAACCGAATTGAAGCCAAATTTGAAGTGTGTGTTTTACCACTGTAGAACAGAATACAGATGTGAAATTCTGATGCTATCTGGTAAGTTTAACATGTTTTAACTTTAACTTTAAATCTTAAGATTTTGTTGTTCTGCTTGAGGCAATTATAGATAAATTTAATGTATATGAATGACCATATATAAGCATGAAGGGATCAAGGTGAGCTACATGTATTGTGATCATCATGTGCTTATTGTCTGTCTGTCAACATTTATCATGTATTCATCATGTAAATGCTGCATTCACTGTTATAGCCGGTGAATATGACGCATTATAAAAGAGTCAAATAGTGTTTCTTCCTTAAATCCTTTTAAATATGCATAAACATCCAGTTTTTAAATGGACTCAAACTTTTCTGATAAAAGAGAGATTTAAAAAGTTTAATAATCCTTGTTTCAAATCAGAGAACACAGAAATAGAATAATGTAACAGCATATATATAAACTGTGCGATATGAATGACATTAACATATGAAATTATTACAGATGCCAAACCAGACCTCAATATATTTGAGATAGAATGGTCCCTTACTGCAAGAGCTTCAGCCATCATGAAGGCCATGAAAGAAGGGATGGAAACTGGCTACTTAACAGTCAAAGAGAACAAAAAGGTAAGCAAATGTGACTATTTATTTATATGTACAGGTAGTCAAAAATATTTTTAGAATGACAAAATAAACTTTACATTTCCATCTCATATCATTTGAAATTTAGTTGAATGTCATCTTCAAAAACTCCATTGTTCATCTCTGGTGATCGACTATAAAAAGTCTTCAAATGAAAAAGTCCTTAGGAAGGTAACTCTAAGTTGAGCGTGAGGAAATTATTAGAACTGGTGCGAGAGACTCAGTGATTGGTCAATTCCTTTGTTATGAAAAGAAGAGATTTTGTCTATCATTAAGCACAACATTTTAAGATTCATAACTTCAACCTTTGTGGGCATCACTGTAAATATTCGACCAGCTGTCACAGTGGTGTTTCAGTTGCATTCGCATGGAAGAGCATGTCTGAGACAACCTTTGGAGCATGCTTGACATGTTGCCTGTCGGCATCTAGTTTTACATTTTTCAATGTTTTCAAAGCCCTCTGTTGCACAATTGTATACTTTTTTTTTGCTGGAAAGAGTTAAATGAAAAAAGCATGGTAATTAAATGACCTTATTTTAACATTTCAAATAAGCTAAGCCACATCTTCAATCCTAATTGGTTTTATGGAAATCATAAGCTGTCTAGGCTTATGATGAACGCAATTTTTTCCTCTCCGCCATGTCCGCAATGTACTATTGAAATTTATTTTTTGTTCCAGCAACAATCAAATCAAAGGACACACCGAGTAAACCATGTCCCCCTTACAGCAGAGACAGAAACAATAAATGTAAGTAACAGCTTACTATATATTAAAGAGGTTTTGACATGACAGTATTTGGATGTATAACCTTTATAGAATAGTTAAACAATATTTTGTCTACAAAATGGGTTGAAACGGTGGAAAGTCTTTTGTTATTATACCCCCTGCAAACAAAGTTTTTTTTGGGGGGGGGTTAAGGAATCCCCCGTCTGTCTGTCCATATGACTGTAAGCGCAACTCCTCCTTAACGGCTGGACTGATTCTGATGAAACTTTACACAGTTGCAGTACACAACCTGAGGATGTGCATGAAGTAAGATTATCGGTCGGAAATATATCCGTCTGTCTGTCTGTCCATATGTCTTGTAAGTCCAACCGGGGGTATCCAATTGTGAGTTCACTCACAGTTCTAGTTTTGGTTGAAATTATTAGATTACTCTCTTCCACTTAAACAATATCTTGGCAAATGACTTTGAAAACATCTAGGCAAAAATATATATAAATGAAAGTATAACTATTGAAAAAGTATAAACAAAATTAACAAAAGGACACATTAAGCACTTTCTCCTTTGGTCATAATATTTTCCAATGTCTGCTTCTGCAGGAGTGTCATAAAGATCTGTATGTGGTAAGCGGTTAAGATTATTTCTGGATCAAAACAATATGTGTTACATTTAAAGAGTTCTGCAAAAAGTCTGAGAAGGCTGGTGTATCTGTGATCCTGATGAAAATATTGTCACAACATATTTTCAAAGACATCTGCTGCAGGTTTTTTATATTTATGCAAAGGTTAAAAATGATTTATGCCCCAATCGAAGAAGAGGGGGTAAATGTATTTGCACATAGACGTAGGTAGTTCTCCCATTGATAACTGCAAACTTGGGCCTGATGTCTCAATATTCTGCAGGCAGTCGGGCAAGACAAGACCATATAAATGACCCCTATTGATTTTGAATTCATCTACATGTAGTCAAAAGTCAATGTGACTTTGAATACAAAAGGCTAACCTGATTGATACTGGCATGATCGGTAGATGACCCCTATTGATTCTAATGAACTGCATAGGGCTACATAAGCTATTGGATAATTAATCTAAACAATAACTTGATTTCAGCAATCTACAGCCACTGTACAAGGGAGGAAGCCACCAACTCCATCAGTAAGCAGAACCAAGAAAGCGAAAACTGTTGTAAGTATTTGTGCTATTAAACTTCTGCGATTGTGTCCAGGGCTCCATCTCTGCTCTTGAGCTTAATGCTCGAGGTTTTATTTTGATCACTTGTCATCCGGTTTTTACATTAAGCTTCAAATTCATCTCATACTATACCACTGGATCAACTCTAACCAGAGATAACAGGAATGTTCCCTTGGTCATTCTCACTCAAAATTGTTGTATGAGGGAAAGGGTTAATATGCCAGTAGTTAACTGTCTATCTACATGTCTGATTATGGGTATTTATTGATATCAGATGACAATACTGACTCTAAATAATAAATCAACAAAATCAATATCAGCATCTTCCAACATGCAGAGCATTTTCTCCTTTTGCCACAATGACTCTGGAAATGTTTACTCAAATACATAAAAATTCCCTAAAGTTGTAAGTTTAAGACAAATTTTCAAAGGCTCTGCTGCAGGTTTTTTATATTTGTGCATGGGATAAGAATAACAGTAGTTATGCCCCAATCGAAGAAGAGGGGTATATTTATTTGCACATAGATGTAGGTAGCTTGTCCCATTGATAACTGCAAACACAGGCCTAATGTCTCAATATTCTGCAGGGCGGTCGGGCAAGACCAGACAGTATAAACGACCCCTATTGATTTCGAGTTCATCTAGTCAAAATTCAATGTGACTTTGAATACAAAAGGTTAACCTATTTGATACTGGCATGACCAATAGATGACCCCTATTGATTCTAATGAACTGCATAGGGATACAATGTACATAGGCTATTGGACCATCTAGCTAAACAATAACTATTGATTTCAGCAATCTACAGCCACTGTACAAGGGAGGAAGCCACCAACTCCAACAGTAAACAGAACCAAGAAAGCGAAAACTGTTGTAAGTATTTTTGCTATTGAACTTCTGCGATTGCATCCAGGGCTCCATCTCTGCTCTCGAGCTTAATGCTCAAGGTTTTATTTTGATCACTTGTCATCCGGTTTTTACATTGAGCTTCAAACAACATCTCGTACTATACCACTGGATAAACTCTAACCAGAGATAACAGGAATGTTCCCTTGGTCATTCTCACTCAAAATTGTTGTACGAGGGAAAGGGTTAATATGCCAGTAGTTTACTGTCTATCTTCATGTCTGATTACGGGTATTTATTGATATCAGATGACAATACTGACTCTAAATAATTCATCCTTTTGCCACAATGACTCTGGGAATGTTTACTAAAATATATAGAAAATCTCTAAAGTTGTAGTTTAAACATATTTTCAAAGACATCTGCTGTAGGTTTTTTATATTTATGTAAGCGTATAGAATAAGTTATGCCCCAATTGAAGAAGAGGGGGTATATTTATTTGCACATGGACGTAGGTAGCTTGTCCCATTGATAACTGCAAACTTGGGCCAAATGTCTCAATATTCTGCAGGGCGCTCGGGCAAGACCAGACCGTATAAATGACCCCTATTGATTTCGAATTCATCTAGTCAAAATTCAATGTGACTTTGAATATCAAAGGTTAACCTGATTGATACTGGCATGATCAGTAGATGACCCTATTGATTATAATGAACTGCATAGGGATACATAAGCTATTGGATCATCTATCTAAACAATTACTTTTGATTTCAGAAATCTACAGCCACTGTACAAGGGAGGAAGCCACCAACAGTTAACAGAACAGAGAAAATTGATGTAAGTATTTTTGTCGTCCGGTCGTTCTCATTCCAAGTGTTGAATTATAAGTTGCTGCGGCATCAAACAGGAAAAATCTTTAAAATCTTTTTTCCTTTCAATCCACTTCAAAAACATTCATGCCATATCGCTTTGTAAGAAAACCTGGCTAAATTCAATGAATTTCATTAAGATGAAATATATTCCTTTAACAATAATAATAATAATAATAATAATAAAATCTTTATTTAATGAATGTTGCACATATAAGTTATATAACAAAGGAATTGCATATGACTTGGAAAATGTTTACTCAAACATAAAAGTGCTTGTTTCGGGCAATTTCTTCTTTAGTCGCAATGTTATCAAAAGTCGTTGTGTCTATAAGTGGGAAAGGGTAGAGCACCAAACGCCAAACGCTAAAATTGAGCTATTGTGATCCCATTGTGTCCTATTTTCATCCTTACCAATTTGTTGGTCGATCTTTTCCCTCATATGACAAATCTGCAGCAGACCACATTGAAAACATACCCGAAAAGAATTGAAAATTCCCTTAAAATAAAGGTACAATAGTTGAATAGAGTGGAAAACATGGTGACAAAAGGAAAACTGCTTGTTTTGAGCATTTTTTTCTTTTTTCACAATGTTTTCAAAGGTCCTGCTTCAGAGTTGTCAAAAAGCATCTGTATGTTTGAAAGGGTTAATACATGTACCCTAGAGGCATGTTTTCTTAAAATCTTTAAGCCACTAATCAGTTTGTTTATCAGTATCTTGATGACATAAGGGGTAAAAAACAAGTTTCAACATGATCAGATTTGTTATATTGATTTGAAAAAGTATTTATATTATATTTTTTTATTTTCAATGTAGGGTTTCAGAGGAAGATCAATTAATGTCCTTTTTCAAGGATGTGGGGAGGAAACAAATGAGATAGCGACACCAAAAAGACCTCCAGTCTACACTAACGACCTTACAAATGATGAGCAGGACTGTTTGATAGGACGTGTGACTGAATCCGAAAATCAGAAAAGAACTTTCAGTACACAAACCGAGGAAGTGCTCATTTACACAAATAAGGACGAGTTATTATCGGCATATGACCCCAAGGGAAGATCTTTGCAAGATTTGTTTCGCTTGTTAGTTGCGCAGGAAGCATCGATCAATGAATTGAAAGAAGCTGTCCAAGTGTTACCGGATATTTTAGCATGTGTTAGGGCACTTAAGGATGAGAGAGAAATGAATATAAGCAAATTGATCAACGACGGATTACTGGATTTCTCGACCCCAGCTAGGACAGACGACTTACCACAGCCTTTTAATGTTCTGGGGGCTGCTCCTTCTGAGGAAGACATAGAATTGGGTCAAGACGAGACCGTGGAAGAAGACAACTTTCCCGAAGTCTTCCAGGACCAAGTCCAGGAACAACTTCAGGAACAAGTCCAGGAAGAAGTCCAGGAAGAAGTCCAGGAACAACTTCAGGAACAAGACCAGGAACAAGACCAGGAACAAGTCCAATTCGATATAATCGACCTACCAGAAAGGCCAGAAGAGGAAAATGTTCAACCTGAATTTTTTGCTTACCCTTTAGATCTAAATGTTGCCACGGAGAAGAGCCTGTCCTTCAATCTCCGGTGCCATGATGGTCCCATTGTTGAGATAAGTTGCGATAGAGATATGGTTTTTGTTCCTTTAGAAACTGAGGTCAGAATCGCTGGCCGCGTTAAACAGGAACTAAAACCATTTTTCACATGGCCCGGAAACTTTGCATGGCAAGCTGCCCAGAAAATTTACAGCTTGAGGGAAATGGATAATCATAACTATTATGGTAGGTCGGGAAAGCAGGCATTATCACCAAGAAGACGCCATGCAATTGAGCATTCAATCAAGGATATTTTTGGAGATAATGTCGACTTTCTTCGACAGGCTGTAAGTGGTATAAATACTGGAATTCGAAACAGCAAACGACAGAGGAAACCCGTGGCAATTCGAAGACCTTTATTTAGGATGAACAATGTAATTGCACATAATTATTGAATTAAAGATATAAAATTCCTAGTGGTCTGAATGAATATGGTGTTTTCTGAAATTGTATAAAGACTACTTTCTCTTAACACAAGTTCCCATTTGAGTATTCACTTTGTGCAAATGTAAAAAATACTCCTTTTCCGCTCATGTCCTCTTATATTACAAGACTGAATAATGTGCCAGTATTTATTCAAATATCAAAGTTAAAATTTCTTAAATTTATTGATTAAAATGATAAAAGAATCAGCTATTTGAAAACATCTCCCCCCCCCCCGATTACAATTACAGAAAACACCACCAGTATACAGTCAAATAGGAAAGTTTTTCTTAACCCTTTGAAAACATAGTGACAAAAGAAGACATTTCTCAAAACGACCAATTTCTCCTTTTGCCACAATGTTTTCCACTTTTAGTAATGGATAACCTATCTTTTGACAACATATGTTCAAAGTTGTCTGCTGCAGAATTGTCATATGAGGGAAAGGGTTAAAATGAATTAAAACAATAATGAGTTACTTAAGCAGAGAAATTTATTGAATAGAGTGAAAACTTGTATCATTTACATCTGCAGAATTGTTGTACAGGCCAGGCAAATAAATTGTTAACATTGTTATGCCAAGATTATAATTTAATACTTAGAGAATATGGAATACTTCCAAAAAGTGAAGTATTATTATAAAGATGCCTTGGTCATAATAAATATAAGTGTATTATAAACAGTAAAGAATCTGATATAATCTTAAACCCTTTCACTTATTAAGACACTTGCTGACGCCTCTGCAGCAGATGGCTTTTTGAAAACATAGTGACAAAAGAAGACATTTCTCAAAACAAGCAATTTCTCCTTTTGCCACAATGTTTTCCAATTTTAGTCATAGCTTTCACCCATTCAATTACATAGTATGTGGTAAAGGGTTGGTGCCAGAAGTGTATTGTTCTTCTACATGTCTGTTTATGGGTGTATTCATTGATATCAGAATAATTAATCAACATCTTCCAACATGCTTCATCCCATAATGATGATTTGCTAGTATACATGTCAGAAAATATTTTGTTCATTTTTCATATGACCTTAGTGTACTTACTACAAATGTACACAAAACAATTTGAATGAAAAATCTGATCAGACTGCAGCTGATCTGGACATTCACTCGCCTTAAAATTGAGTCACTTTTTTTCACCGAGCATGACTCAAATAAATTTCAAATATTTGTTATGATAATTGTTCTGTTGTTCAATTAAATGTTATTTACTTTTAACTTCCTTTTTTTCATTTCTTACACAAACCTAAAAAATTGTAGGGCCACCATAATTTAGCACTACTTGTGGAATAACTCTGTGAATATGGTCAATGTATCTTCCACATTTTTCTGGAGTTAAATTCTCCCACCAAGTCACTATCCCATTTACTAATTCGTCCTTCGTTCTCGGCTTTACTTTTCTCAAAAGGTGGTCTTTCAATGCAGCCCATACATTTTCAATTGGGTTTAAATCTGGTGATGATGCTGGAGTTGACATCACACTATCAAGAATTTGCACAGACTGCATCCATTCTTTGGTTGATTTGCTCACATGCTTTGAGTCATTATCCTGTAATTAGAACAGCATGAAATATTCATTGAATGCAATTAATTGATAAAATAGAGATTTTCTATTCATTTAACGAGATGATTTTGAAGTTTCTGATTCAAATTTCTGATATGCGGGAAAGGGTGAATATGTCAGTTGTAGACCCTTCTGAATTGAAAATTCTGAATATTTGATTAAAATATTGCATCTACAGTATCAAGAATATGACTGAGGACTAAATTATGTGTAAATCCTCAGATGACTCATCTACCAATTAAAAATGGGGTGCTGGAGTGTCTTATCTTGAAAAGGCTTGAAACAGCAGATATGTTATAATGGGTCAGGAAAAGTCAGACTGAAAATCTTTATTATTCACTTGATATGAGCTCAGTCGGTAGCGAGATAGGTTGTCAAGCCAGGACATTCTTTCAGATGTTTTACAAACGACATTGTGACAAGCATCCGACGTCTTTCACCAATGAGCTATCAGTCTATGCGAAAAACAGGCAGTTGCTTGGAAAGTATGTTGTGCTAGGAAACATGAGTAGGTGAACTGGACGCCGTGATATGACTTGTTGAAAACGTCGTTAAACCCCAATCAATAAATTGCTATGATAATCTTAAACACATATACAACAAAACAGCAGCAGACATATCATAATTGAATAAGCTTGAAAACATCAATTGGTGTAAATGTGTCAAAATCCACCACTGTTTCACTTTGATATATCTGGATTTTGGACAAACTAAATGTTACAGGATGAAAACATGGTTTGGAAAAAGCATATTTGTCAGAATAAATTGTATACCTGATACAACCTGAAACCATCGGGAAAGTTTTGTTCGACACTTGGCAGGAGATTGTTTGTCAAAATCTCTTGGTAAATCTTTGAATCCATGATGCCGGTAAATAAACAGCATCTAGTTCTCCCTCTGTAAGATATTCCTCCCCACATATGAACCTACAAAAACAAGATATGATGTTGTAAATCAATTTGTCCAGTAAGTATGGATATAAATAATGCAGCTGGAGATCTCTCGAACAATCCATCCTTTTCCAAATTTGAAAAAAGTATCAATCTGTTTGACTTGAAAACATTGTTGAAAAGCGAGAAATTGTTTATCATGCTAAATCACGAAATAGGCAAGCTTGTTTTTAGAATACTGCCGTAGTTTTTAAGTAAGATTTAAGAGCCTCGACACATGCAACTGACAATGGAATAAAATATATCTAGATGAGCATGCACCTTTATGCTGTCTGATTGGATCATTACCCTGTTTGCCATATTGTCATCATGGAAATATCTGCATTTTAAATTTAAATTCTAACAGCTATGACCAAACATAGAGTTTCTTTTGTTCAGGCCTGAATTATGTCATAACATTGATGACAGCTTTTGTAATGAAGTGATGGAACATAATATTATGTCTAAGGTGCAAAGGTCACAGGTTTGAACCTCCACATTATGAGCATCATGCCAAAGACTTTTGAAACAATTATGGAAATACTGGCTTACCCACTTAATCTATTTGTGACGAGGTAAAATTACCAGAAGCAACTTACCAGAGAAATAGTTGAAAGCCATACAATCTCTTAATAGTAAACAAAATAGTACCTCATGAATTGAATTAAAATCTTTTCCACATACAGACACTTTTTTTAGGCATCTGCAGCAACAATATTTGAAAACATTATAACAGAAGGGGAAGTTTCCCTTAACCCTTTCCCACATACGACAAATCTGTAGCAGACGACTTGGAACATATTTTGACAAAAATTGGAAAATCTCAATAACTTAAAGTGAAAAACATTGTGACAAAAGGAGAAATTGCATGTTTTGTGCAATTTCTTCTATTGTTGCTATGTTTTCAGAAAGCGTCTATATGAGGTAAAGGGTTAATGAGAGACTTCTGCTTTTGCCATTTTGATTGGAATCTTCTCAACACTTCTAAGGCTTGGTGTGAAATGGTTGTAACTAAAATTTGTATTTTTTTAACCAAGGTTAATCACGTCACCATAAAGTCTTTATAAGCGTTGAATAATTTTTCTTGGTAAACAATGGAAGAGCAATGGCACCTAAATTTGCATTGTTTACAAAGCCCTGGGTCAAAATTGCCCCATAACCAGGGTTTTCAAAAGAGGTTTTTAGTTAGAACTTTCTTTTACAGAGTTTCAATAATTTTGCTTAGATTTTTTCAATGCTGTCTGCTACATACCCAACACCTGCCAATACCACTACTAAGACCTAAAAATATTGTGGGATAATAACCTCATTTTGAACCAGTTCTATTATTTTAATATTTTCATATCGATGTCAAATTAAGGAACACTCATAACATTTGACCAAAATTTCCCTCTGATTATCTTAATGTATTTTAATGCACAAACCTTGTACGGATGTTTTGGTTTTGGAGCTTTTGCTGGAAGTCTTTCTATGTCTGAGCGTTTCTTGTAGAAGAAGATCTTCCCCGTTGCAGACATCTCCACTGATGTTTCATCGGTAAAAATGACATTTTCAAAAGTGTCTTTTGATGAAAGTGCCTTCAGACAAAAATCCACCCTACAGAGTCTGTTCTTACTGCTTATCATCTGACAGTACTGGATCCGCTTAGCTGTCCATCCTAATTCCCTCCTTATTTTTGAAATATGTTGAGTCGTAATGTTTAATCCAAAGTCTTTATTTAACATGTCCTGAAGGGATTTCGATGTCTTCTCTGGGTCCTTTTGTAGCTGTTGGTCAATAACAGATTTATGGATCTGTAAAATTTTCCTTGTTCTGTTTGACAAAAAACACAAATAAAACCACATAAATTAATGAAAAATTAGCAAACAATGAAATGTATACGTGACAAACTTTTGAATCTACATTCCACAAAAAAACACCATTGTGGACACATTATCTACCAGGATCAACCTCAGCAAACTGCACAGGCTAATCCGCGCAAGCACATTTTGCCTCTGAGGATTTCCTGTTTCAGGAATCATAACTCGATGTGATGGCCCAAATTAGCCTGGGTCAATATATCACGCAGAGTACATAATGTTGGTTTTCTCAAGGAATGATTTGGAAAGACTTAACCGTCTACGGATTTATTATTAAATTCAATGCAGGGGTGACTATTTACATCAATCAATAGACTACATGTATTTGTCAGATAATAGACAAACTTACTGAAGTTACTCTGCATGTATCAGTAATGATACAACTGAAAAAACTAAATTAAACATGTTCAATCAACAGTATGATGCTTCCGCAAGAGAATTTTTTTTTAAATATTATATGAATAATTGGGAATCTACTCTATACAGGGTCGAATCAATCTACACTGGTCATAGGCTTAATGCTTTTTAATCAAATGGTTTGTTTTTCTCTTGTTGAGACTGTAAGCAGATACAAAGCCAACAGACTAATTTAAATAACTTGAATCTTTTTATCTCAAGTCATTAGTTCAGATAGTCTTCATGTTTGTTTAAGACAATACTGATTTAGTTTGATCATTTCAAGAAGTTCTGACAACAACATAGGTTTATATTAAACAGAATGAGGAACACGAAAACCAATGACATTTGCTAAACAATTTCGATCCGAGGTCGATTTCGGGGAGTCTATGTACCCCAATAAAACATAACATTCTTAAATATGTTCATACCTTGGATATGTTCCTTGATCATTTGTTCCTCGCATCAAATTGTAAACTGACTGCCGAGAAACGACGCAATGGTTGTGTATCATCAGCGCCTTCACTATCTGACTTGCCGAATATCCCTTTTCAACGTAAATCGTCGCAGCCTTCTTTATGATAACAGGCCATTTTTTACCGACCCGTATACGTTTCATTTCAAGACGTACTTTGACAGCTACTTATATGAATTAAATGTGATGAGTATGTTCACTCTATATCGTTTGTTGATATTTAGGGTTAAGTAAAAAAATATATAAACGAAACGAAATTAATTTAAGCCAATCACATCGTTGAACGGATTTGGATCGAAAAAAAGCGTTCCGAGTGAGCGTAAATAAGCGTTCAATCTGAACGGAACGGTAAAAAGCAATCACAATGGTATGAATGAGTGAACGCTTTGTGAGCGGATTGGAACGTGAGCGGAGCGGAACGGAACGGAACGGAGCGGAGCGTGAACGGTAAATTTGTCAATTTCAAGATGTTCTTA
>JAUELF010297401.1:0-18664 GCA_031471495.1 Clinocardium nuttallii | reverse complement strand
AGTGGCTTCGAAAGAATGTTGTGTAAGTACTGGTGTGGGAAAGCCAGGAAAACATGGGTAGGTGCACTGTCCGCCGTAATATGACCAAAGCTGTTGAAAGCGGCGTTAAACTCCAAACAAACAAATCGACTGTGTTGATCCGGCTTGTATCTGGCGAAATTATATCTGCCCAGAGAATGAAATCCATCGATATGCACGTTATAGTGAAAGGAAAGTAATGAAGACTGCTGTTAAATGACATAGCATCAGTCTCTTTGTTCTAAAGGTCCCGGGTTTAAAATCCAATGATGAGCGGGTTCTGCCTTTGGGATTTTTCCACACAAATGTTGCTAGAACTTGTTATGGCTCCAGGAAGCAGACATCAAGTATAAATAGTATAAGGTGAAAGCTTGTCTTTCAATCGATGTAAAATCAATAAGTTTGAAAGCCAAAACAGGAAAATCCGTTTTATTTAATGATGCCATCTGAATGGGCATATCAGGTCGTTTGCATCTGTCTGATAATATCAACAACAATATGACAGTGCCATATATTAAACATATATATACCAATAAGGAGTTTGATGTTTAAATACCAAAGTAGTATCTTTATGAAAATATATACACATTTATTTTAAAAAACAAACTCCTTGAAATAAAACTATTCGAAAACTTTTCTTTTCTATATAATTATGTATCCTACGAAATCGTTCAACAGACATGGTCGTTAAAGTTGTTTCCCTTTGAATTGCACATTTGCAAACACACCATATGCCATTGTGTAACCAATCGTTTCACTTTACAATATTCGAAGTTATGTATTTAATTGGATCTATGTTGAGACATTGGAAATCGCTTGGTTTTTTTTCTTTAGAAACATATCAGAATTTAATTCCTGGCTTGGAACTAAAAAACATATATCCTTTTAAATAACCGGTTCTTGACATGAATACAGCACTCGAATTCAAAAGCATTCCTGCAACATGACAATTCTCTGTTATCCCATTACAATACGTATCAATAACGCATCGGTTAAAGATTTAAACCGCCATGTTCAACATAATATAACTATCGATTAGATACATATAAACGAATATCGTAGAAATTTCGATATACATAGAAAGATATGCATAAAAATATCAACACTGTCAGGTTATGAATGCGCTTCTCTGGCCCTGGATATCAATATTAAAATGATCGACTGGACAGTGATAATGTTTAATCATGTTTGCATGACCTCTTTATATAGATTTTGAATTCGTATTTTGCAGTCGTCTATAATGACGTACGGAGTATTAATAATTAATAAACATAAACTATTTCATTGTCTCAATGTCATAACTTAACGCCAATTATATATGAAACATAAAAAAAGGTATAAGATCGATTTATTTCGTAAGGACATAACTTATAGCACCGTGTATACTGGCATACAGCATTTCTTTATCCATGCATATCGAATATACAAATCCTAATTTTGTTGTATTAACTGTATTAAAGTATATCCACAAACCAGTATTCATCCGCGCCTTTTTCTCATTTTCAGAAAGAATTATAGATACATGTAATTGATTTTGTTTTTATGTGTTATCTATGCAAGAAAATAAAACATATGGGTTTAATCGTATCATATTTCATTCTTTGAAATAGCTCAAGCAAATTGCATGGATTTCTTTGTCTTGTTTATCGCATGGTGCCTTAAGAGTAACTACATTTCTTGACAACTTCTATGTGAATGTATTGATGCGGGGAAAGACGAGCTATCCGGTTTAGATCTTATCACATTTCGATGTATCACATGACCATTCCAGCACCACCAAATGGTTCCCAAGGTAACTATTACATAGATATCCGGGAAATATTGTTCTGCTATACAGTTTTTAATACAAACATAGTTCAATACTGTTCTTATCATTAACTTGTGACTGTTTATTCCATAACGTCGATGCCAGTCTGTACCTCTCCTCCAATCTGTGTAACCACTTAGCGCATATTAAAACACTTACGATCACGTCATGTAAGAACCGGTCTAAATCTCGGTCGTATTATTTACACATGATTTGAGCCGACCCGAAAGAAAACCAACATTATGGCATCTGTGTAATGTATCGACCCATATCAGCAGTAAGCGCGCAGACTGATCCGGGCATATACATTCCATCTCAGGGGAAATCAGGTAACGAGTTATTATTCCTGAAACAGAAAATCCAAAGGAGGCGAAAACAGTCTATTCGGGTAAAGCCTGCACAATGTTGGTTTTCTCGCGGGATGGCTCATTTATACAAACACACCATTGTGTTTTACTTACCAAAGTATTACTCGACACTATTGACCTGACCAGTGTGTAAAGGTTTACACAGTCCAACCTGTGTTTAAAGACCACCTATCGGAATTGAACAATCTGGTCTTTGTTCACGGTTCAACTTTAAATTATGCACAGAATGAGAATTTAGGCCACAACAGTATGGTCGCTATAGACAGGGACTTGCTATTTCGAGGTGTTGTTTATCAAAAGTTCGACTGTATATTAAACTTCATCAAGTTGTTATTATTTTTTATTTCATAAAGACACGCACGGTGAAATATATGAAGCACACATTCAGAAATATGACACCAATTGTAAATACTATTAATATATATATGGTAAAATCGTGTAGGTGTTTTTTGGCTTAAGGTCAAAGTACACCAAATATATCGTAACCGAATAGTCGCTATATAACTTGTTGTATACGTAGACTTGAGTGCATTATCTTGACAAACATGCATTGAATATGTGACACTGAGTTTAAAGTAATTGTAAATAATTAAAGGATGCACTGGAATTGTTCGATTTGATCAGTTTTGTTACTTTGACCGTGTATGATAGTGTATATCTAAAAAACTACTTTTGCCATTCCCGATTGTGGGAATTTTTTTAATTTGAATAATGTTTAAGTTAAGGGGCTACTCCTTACAATGATATGGGATGTCGTTCATGTACCTAGATATTGAAGAAATTATGACAATTGAGAGTTTTAACTGGTAGATTAACATTAAAACAAAGAACGAATTTATTTGGTTTAATCTTACTGACAAGCAAATGTAATGGTGTTTACAACATTTGTGTTGCGAACAGCTAATTCAACAAACAGTTCTAGAGGGTGTTTTGTGGAACCTTTAGCACAGTTAATGGGATTAACACAAACATGTTTGTATGACGATCATGGAAAATCCATTCGAAACGGTGATGTATTAATACACAACTCTTCGCTGTATTTATAAATAAGCAAACCTGTTTATCTGGCAAATGTTCTAACACAGATCAGTGGTGCGGTGGAAGAGCGTCGGTCTCTCGTACCAAAAGTCATTGGTTCGAGTCCAGTGATCAACGGGTTCTGCCTATCGGGCATTCCATGTGGCGAAACGGTGTGAGTACAGCTTAGGGTTCCAGGAAATAGACATCGAGACTATAAGCTGACAGCTTGTTACACAATCAATGTTAAAAATATAAGTTAAAGGATAAATGTTCTTCTTCCAGCTTGCGTGCTTGTTAACCATGTGTGCATTATGAGCTACATATGTTTTATATTAACATGTTCAATGTGTGATGTTCTCTTTGTATTCGGGTTATGCACTTGCATTTGTGAATTAAAATGTTAAACAGATACCGATTACTGTACGTGATTTGTTAAATATATATATGTACGGTGTTAACATGTACTTCAGCATATTTGGCTCTACTGATAATCTCCAAACAGCAGAACAAACATTTAGATAATGTTCTTTGGAAATTAAGAGGAAATGTTTATCTTAGTGCACACAAGTAAACTTCAAACCTTTCCAAGTGCATGGTTAAACAGCCAACATGTACGTACAAAGACCGATCTTTGAGTTTTACATAACTATAACTCAACGTGTCAGCCCGATTACAAGCACGCAAAAGAACAAACGTGATCAAATGAAATTTGAGTAAAGCTTGCCTTGCAAACGGCATGCAAGTACCACTTGATGCGTTTTATCTTTCGATTTATTTACTGAACTCACAGGTAATAAGCAATAACACTTCTTATCGGTACAAAATGTAATTGATTCACGTCACAGTAAGACCGACCTAAGAATATAATGGAGCCGTCCCGCGAGAAAACAAACATTGTTGACTCTGCGTAAAGTATCGACCCGGATCAGCCTATGCCTGTCGCTCAGGCTTACACGGATCGACCTTTTTCGCCTTCTGTGCGTGTTCTGTTTTAGGAAATATTACCCCCTGAGACGGAATAAGCTAGAAGCCGACCTTCCTGACAAAAGTAAATCAGTGAATATTATTAATTAATTATCAGTAATTAATAAGAACATGTTCTACCACGATAACAGTGTGGTATTATCTGACAGTTTACAAGGTGACACACCCTCATATTTGACAAAGTCATCAACATGTGCCATTGTTCCTTATTTCAAAATATCCTGATCAAGTATACGTCTCGCGAAATATGTTCATGACCTCCCCTGTTAGTCAATAAACATACACGCGCCCTGGAAGCATTACATCCCCGGTCGTTCAGTCGGTACCAACTTGCGTTGTCAATCCATCTGTTGTCAGTTTAATCCCCAGCTCGGTCAACACTCTCTCTGACATTTGAAACGAGTAAATACGACACGCGGCATTCGTATTATATCAGTTGACTAGTAGTATATGTCGAAAAGGAGCCATTTGGTTTGTAAGGCAGAACTGGTCTTGTCGAAAAGGAGCCTTTTGGTTTGTAAGGCAGAACTGGTGTTGAACGTCTTGAACCACATAGGGTAGATGTGTTGGCCGCAGTGGACAATTTGATGAAATGTTTTTAACAAAAAAATCAATCAACACTCCTGAAATAAACGGTTATAATAAACTTCCATCTCGAAAGAGCGTAATGCGTTCATTATAAAAGCGTTCTTCCTTTCTCTCAATATTTTCATTTTCTCTTATTCTCAATATCTTTCTGATATTGTTTTCTTTATAATGCATGTGGTTGCTCTCTGATCTTGTCTTTCGTGTGTCGTTAATTTATAGATTGCTTTCTCTCTATCTCTTTCCTTGATCGCTGAAATAATCATAAACACATGTATGTTAACTAGTGTTAATACATCGGTTACTGTGTAATTGATAAAACTATTAGTTAGGTTTAGATATTTTGTAATCTCTACGATGCTAGATTATATCGTGGTAATATATATCTACTGTCTTCATAATACAAATCTGACATTTCAACTGTGTCTTCTCCTTTTTTACCACCACTAACTAAACGACATTGATTACTTTGCCGTGTAATCTAAATCATATTATCTACGGGAAAAACTCGTGTTCTTATTTTTGCGTACCGTTTTTTGTCTGCGTTCTCTTTCAATCTAGATGGAATAATAATTAGCGATCAAGTTATCGTAGTGTTTATCAAATGTGGTATGAAAATAGAAAAACGTTTTATCTTGCCACGAGTGTCGCTGTAGATTGAGCATAGTTTTTATCGGCCCATCCGTGGGAAAACGGCACCGGTTAGCTGATGTCAGTAGTATATATTCAGATACATATGTGCATCTACATTGTTCAACATATTACTTACATTCTTACATACTCGTAAGCTTGTTAAAAACTTCTGTCCATTATAGTGGCTTCTGATAGGATGGAGTAGCTTCGCCCGAAACTTTAAAACTCTGAATTACTTCTCAGTGCTCAGAAATGACATCCATGCTCCAAAAACGGCTTCTGGCTCAAAAACTATAAAAGTTTAATCTGTGTTCAGAGTATGTGCTCAAGCATATGACTTGTCAGAAGCATATTCATTCTCCGAATCGACCAATCAGAATACTTATTTGGAGCTTGGAGATCATTTCTGAGCACTGTGAACGATTTTAGAGTTTTACATAGTCGGACCATAGCAGGTCAAATTGGAGAACGAATTGGATTCCGACCAATACGATACTTGAGCACAAATTCAGAGCACAGACTAAACTGTAATAGTTTTAGAGCCTGATGTACATGATGATTATCTGATAACACCGTTCATGACCACGTACATATTCATCTTCTCATGCCCTGGATCACATCACTTTTGTTTTGCATCCTGAATGTCATGCTTTCTTTCACTGTTTAGGATATACAGCAACACGGGATTCTCTTTGAACATGGTATTCTGGAAGAAGAAATCTAGCAAATTCTTTATAGATTATTGAAAGTTGAAAACCCACATATTATTAAAAAATATGCAGTGTATGTGTGTGCAATATTACAAGTAAGAGAGTCGATGGATTGATTTAATTGTATCTGACACACATGAATATAGTTTTTCTACATATAAATGTATATGATATATTTTGGGGCAGTGACCTTTAACTACAACTAGGAGTTGAACTTTGCATATCTGTGTGCGCCATGGGATATACGTTGTATTCTTGGTTCACTCAAAACAACACGAACAACAACAACAACAACAACAACAACCTATTGCGGGTGTTAAATATATGTATGCATATCACAAGTTGACTTCGTTAATGCAAACTTGAGCAAGGACAATATGTTTGAAAGTGTACAAAATGTCTTTGTAAAATCATTTCAATTACCATTTTGAGCATCTCCCGTGGGCAGATGTATTTATGAAGCATCTACAGCAGACGACGTTTGGAGTCACTGTCATATAAGCGAAAACTGATTATGTTGAAATTATTTTCAAGTTCGGTCAATACCGATAACTTTATGTTTAGAGAATGTCAACAGTTGTTTATACACCAATCTATAAACCCTCTGTTCAACCCGTAATCGCTATATGTGGGTCTACATTTGGTTTGAGTTTAGTTCAATTGCATCTCTAGGGCGAAAACTAAATACACGATGCTGTATTGAAAATGAAATATATTACTTATGAAGTAAGCAATAAATTTACCAAAGAAATTTACCAAAGATAATTGTTTCAAAGTCGCCTGGGCAAGGGGACAAACATAAACCCACACAGCAACATTGTAATCGCTGTCACAAAAGTAGTAACAATAAGTCGGATGCAAACGTTTGTCTTTTCACACAACGCACTCATTCGTGAACTATAATCATAAAATGAAAACGTTGACATAAAACAGTCAATAAAAAGAAGAAAAGCTAAACAATGCCGCATTCCTGGAGCCCTGGATTTTACAAAAACGAGACTGGGCTTGTTCAGTTTAGACATTATTTCAAAAGTGTTCGTTATTTGACCTACTTGTTAACACCTTATCTTGTTTTGGTTTGATTCCGGGTCATGGTTTAAGAATGGAGGTGTTCACAAGTTTACGATGATTCAATGGAGACGTTTACACGAAATGATGTACATACATTTTTCATATAGGATAATACTGCATTTAAGAACTGTTTCTTTTAGTTGTTAATATTGTTATCTAATATTTCGTTTAGTTGTAAATATCGTTATCTACAGATTTGTCAATTCAAATGGAAGTTTAAAATCTGAGATTCTGAAAAAAAAGAGACTCATTTCAATATTTATATCACTCGTATACTTCTGAAGTTAAGAACGAGACCTATCGCTAAAGAGTAAAACACTCTTGCTACATACGCCAATGTTACATCCGAATTAGCTATCTAGACAGACAGATATCCATACATCACATTGACATAAGTCATCAAACTTATGTCATTCACATAGAGTGTCACTTCGCACTCTCCCAATGTTTAATGGCTTCCACAAAACATAATGTCGTAAACACGTCAATCACAATAGCAGTCTAGTTCTTCGCTTGGAATTTCACTGCACACAGTTAATCCAGTTACCTCAGACAAGCGTTTCCTGACAGAAGATGACGTTTGAAAGCTCTGTGACAAAGGGAGAAAAAACTAAATGATTGACAAATTGTCCTTTTTCCAAAATGTTTTCAATGGATTTAACATTCATTTTTTTCCATATTATTGTCTAGATGTTTTCAATGTCGTTTGCTGCAGAATTTATGTATGTTGCAAACGGATAAGTCCAAGAAAAAACATGTTTCGGAGCTATAATGATAACCTTAATACCGTACGGTGGTGAGTACGTCCTCCACTTATTTTTCCAAAGCTGTCTCAGCTTCTCCCTGTATTTGTTGGTCCGATTACGCTTCTCTTGACCCATTATGGCAACGTCTGACAGATTTTGACCTTTGAAAATAAGTGTTCAGCCACTTGATCAGACATTGGAAATCAAAATTGTCTACTGTTAAACGCGCGTGCTATGTGACCATATCATGTCAACTGGTCAAGAAAGAACTGTCAGCACGAGACAATAAGAAATTGCCAATAATGATTTTATGAGAATTTAACACGAACAGGTCACGTGAGGTATAATAATAGTTCACATCACACTTTAAGCTTAAGTAAATTATACAGGCACACTTTTGAAACATGCTCATTCAACGTCTGTGATCGTATAATAATAATAATAATAATAATACTGTTATTAATAATCATAGTACTTTATTAATAGAAACAACAAACCCATCCTCTCGTCATTTAAAAAGACAGAAAAAAGACTGAACAAAATAAAACACACCAAGTACCTATCCAGGATCCCTGTCCGTCCTGAAATTGAATCCAGACAAAATAACAGCCCTTAATTAAATGTGCTGAACTTCAGATGGGGATCAGCATTTGGAAATAATGAAACTTCAGCAGTATTTCTGATAGTGATCCAAAATAAGTAATACATACTATTTGGCAGTAAATGTTAAAAAACAGTCACTGTCAATTACAAGTCATGAACGTGTTCACACTTTGGCTTACTGGGTATGTATATCCAGTAAACATGAAGCATACACTATTAATATTTAGATGTGTATTGTACTGGAAAGTTAAAATTCTTTAATTCGCTCGCAGAAATTTTATTCTGATATTTCAAGACAACTGTTTGACAGCTTTAAAAGTTTGACTTTACTATAATCCCGTGTTCAGCACCTTTAAGTGTTCATCTGGAGCAACCCTTCAGGCTAAACGAAGAGTAAGACAAATCAGTACATACTATAAAATGCTCATCTGTCTTGGAAGGGTTAGGAAATGAATCATTAACCCGAATCAAAGTAAATTGTATATATCAGTACAACCTTTGATATTCATTGATGTTATAAAAACGCACTTCGTAAATATACCCTGCAATTATGAAAATGGAAGGTTTAGGTTGATTACACTGATGATAATTTTTGCGACTTGATTATGTGCATGATAAAAGGGTACCATCGTACCACCATCAACTTTATAGTGGATTGGCTCAAGCAACTGGTACCCATCCACCCTAGGATAGATCCCGAGTTTTCTTATGACGACCGTCTATTTAGTCACGCCCAACGAGCCATCAGAAATTATGAAGACATTAAGATCATAATTATGTGTGCAGAAACGTATTGGGTGAGACTATTATAATAGATGCTTTCGGAATACATGTGTAACGAATGGCATCTACGTGGTAAGGAGATAAAGACATGCGCAGGTTGTTTTAATGTGTTGCTGTAAATGCATGTTGGTACATGGTTCTGGTACTGTATTGTATAACTTGAACATATTAAGACAAAAGGGACAGCCCGATTACGATTTTGTTCAATACGACCAACTGGAAATAAAATAACAGAGGTGTAATAATAAACTGTTTAAACACTTAATCAATCAAACACTTCAATTCATTTTGTAAATTCTTCAAACGATTTCGATTTGACAATGCTGTGTTCGCGAGTTATTTCCTATGATTACATATTCTTGTCTACACAAACACATTTGTTACTGATGCATGACTTAATTGAATCAACTGAAGTTTATATCTTACAAGTTTAAGATAATTGAAAACACAACCAATCACTCACTAAATGTCAATCCTCAACAGATGTTGAGGTGTAAATCGTATATGGAAAGAATATATGTTGTGCTAGTAATAGTTGTGCATACACATTATGTTTCGTGGCTTTTTTAAATGGTTATGCTTATTAAATTGAGATTGCAATCACTACAGCCCCACACGTATATTTAGAAGTGTTTTGAAGTATACCGTATCGAAATAACGACAGATGTAGCATAAAAGCTGTACTTCGATATATATAACAGAACAGTTGGACGAATGTGTTATCCACCAATCAAATTGCAGTTATTTTCTACAATATAGCACACGCTGAATATAGTTCAACCCTGATAACGCTGGTCATAGTTTTTCAAATAAGAATCTGATAAATGATCAAACATGAAATCGTTACAGGGGACGACATATTATGTAAGCTTAGAACCTACATTGTTTGCTTAAATCTAATTCGTATTGGGAGAAGAAAAAACGAAATCTCCATTAAGTTTGATGATATTATATTTTGGAAATATCAGGTGGTCCTACGAAGCTATTTCATGTACGTAAACAACAGGACATTTTGGAAATTTCTATAAACATAACTTGACCATTATCAGCCCAAATATGTTTTATTGCTATATAAATGTTGTTTATCAATATGCACAATATCATGATCTACTGATTCAATATATGAAGGTCCAATTCCACCAACCTTACGTACCGCTAAGTATTACTTAAATACTTAAACAGCATATTTAATCATGTTTGTTTCCCTTATAAAAATGGCTACATATTGAATTTCTTAATAAGTATTACTGGTAAGAAAGGTTACTATTTATGGCATCATATTCATTTACTACAATACATGTACAATCCACCATTCATGTTTTAACAAACTATTAGGAAAAGTATGTAAATATTTCTTAGCGCTTATTCAGGTTTGTGGAATTGGACCCAGAAGGTTTCCGCAATATCAGTTTATTGTATTTATTCATGAAGACAGATTGCCAAATGTAATAACGTTATATTTCTGTATTTCAGCGATACACGGGGCGATGTTGAACCGAGTGCCAATGTTTACTGACACTCCCATCAACGTAACATACCACACTGGCGATCGAGCAATACTACAGTGCCAAATAAAACATTTAGGGACTAACAGGGTATGTATGTCTGTTTACTTTTTCTGATCTGGCTTAGATCCTCGCCCATGGTTGTCAGTGTGGATTCAGATTCAAACGCTTTGTTTGGTAACGTAAACACACATGTTTCTTGTAACATAATAAGTGTATAATCAGTTGAGTTTTCAATGTGACATAATAAAGCAGTATGTTACAGCTTATACTAATAATAGTGAAAAATAAATATCTCATAGTGATAGTAATTCAATTTAAGTAAAGTTGTATCGGCATTGGGCCATGATGCGAAGCCCCACTTCACAGCGCGACTCAACCAATCAATAAACTGAAACTGCATGTACTGATTAGGTAAATGCACTCACTGCTTTTATATGGAAAATAAAGTTGTAAAATACTATTTTGTTTTATAACTGACTATAATAGCCATATTAATGCTAAATATAAGGAATGGAGAGATTTATTTTTCGTTTTCTTGAAGGTATGACAAAACGCTGATCACACATTCTATGAAACCGCTTCGCGACTTCATAGAGAGAGATCAGGGTTTTTTCCATATAACCATGAACAAGAAAATAAATCTCTCCATTCCTTAAATAACACTGTTGACATTTTATTGTCTTTTTAGAATGGCATGATACATGTATTTTCAAAGATTCAACAAATCAGTTGTATTGTCAGTTCGAGTAACAATGGCCAATACATATTTATTAGCCTAGCACCGAATGGCAATGAATAAGTGATATAACTGATATAACTTTTAAATTGGTTTCAAACTTAAGCAAAATAAAAAATACATAAGCACTATATTCTGATTCAGTGGACGGTGTAACATTAAAGTTCAATAGGTTTCTTGAGCTGGAAGCCTCGTCCTGTTGCTGTTGTTCAGCGGTCGACGTTTTTAAACAATTCCTTCGTAACTGCTTAGCTAATTAAACCTTCGTAGTTATCAATATTTTAATCCGTATACATTTCTTGAAAAACAAACTCTCATCAGAAAATCTTCACTTCAGAAATCATTGGACCGATTTTCAATTAAATGCATAAACAAAGAAGCCCTTCATCCGGTCCTTTAAACTACGTTGAGTCGTCAATCACGTATTCATTAGTTGATGGGCATGTTTTGTCACAAAAGTATTTCTTTTCCAACAAGTTTTAATATTTGGCTATTTTTGAAGAAATAAGCTTTACAAATACGCAAACATACGTTTAATTCAGTCTTGGCATATTTTTAATCTAAACGAAAACATCTTGTTATTTGCCAACAATGAAAATGATTTTAGTCTGCAAAAGGTCTATAACGTTTGATCATTTTGTCAGCACTATACTATTTGATTGTCTGAATTCGGCATATGGTATTGTTATTGAATATATCAAAATGACGCCTTCGTGCAACAGTTTCACAATTATATGATATATTCGAACTGATATAACTTGCTGACAGAGCATATGTCAATAGTGACAGAGCCTTTCTTATACCAGACGTTACTATATGATATAAACTTACAAAGACATTTGAAACCCCGAAATAGAGCCACCGCCAAGTTGATATAGAGACATATAGTCTGTTAGAAAAACGTGCTTTTGGCTTGAAAACGCGCGTGTCGTTAACCCGATTGTTGGGAAAAACTTTGAAATAAAGTTCACGTGCCATGCAGCGCATATTATTATTCATAAATTAAAGTTGACCGCAATATAATTGTTCTTCTCTTTCATATTTAATTAGTATGTGTTATATTGTATATATTTTGTGTATATTTCGTAGCAGAAGTGTATATATACGTCACTCACAGAGTCCCATTCCTTTTCGTGTATAAACATGCAAAGGATTACTACAGTGCCGACTTTCCAAAACACAATTAAATTGAGTTGGAACTGCATTAAATAAGCCGCAACGAAATAACTTATTAAAATACCTGCGTGTTGGTGTTTGTTCTATTGATGTAAGTCAAAAAGAAGGACGAACACGACTCTCAGAAAGCAATATATGAAGTTAATCCAGTTATATATCAATTGGTTAATAGATGATATGCAGGCTTATATTTGGGGCGTTTCGAGAACAATTTTGTTTAAAGCAATACAAGGCTACAAGCAGGATACCTTAGACCGAAATAAATGGTTGCTAACATTTATATATACGAGTTATAACAGCAAGCCCCACCTACTCGATATCATTTTAATAGGAACATAAAGATAGCTCGAACACACCTGAAAGGGGTCTCCTTATTAACGTGTTGTTAATATATTGTCTAAATGAGTGTACGGGCGATTTTTCCCATTGCCTCTCACCTCTGATTTATGTGAGAAAGTACTCAGTGGCTTCGAAAGAATGTTTGTATAAGTACTGGTGTGGGAAAGCCAGGAACACCTGGGGCGGTGCACTGACCGCCGTGATATGACCAAAGCTGTTGAAAGCGGCGTTAAACTCCAAACAAACAAACAAACTAAATGAGT
The DNA here is from genome assembly GCA_031471495.1 of Clinocardium nuttallii. Taxonomy (NCBI): domain Eukaryota; kingdom Metazoa; phylum Mollusca; class Bivalvia; order Cardiida; family Cardiidae; genus Clinocardium; species Clinocardium nuttallii. The sequence continues at coordinate 5,314 of JAUELF010297401.1, read as the reverse complement.
GTCAGATGGTTCCGACGAGAATATTCGCAAATTCTTCTTCATCGGTACTCTGTACATAGCTATATAGGATCTCTGCGTTTGCTCAAAGAAAAAATGGGACGAATCAAGTACTAACATGTTATTAAGAGTCTTTTACAATCCTTTTTGTTATATGCTTTCCAAAGTAAAATGTCCAGTGTTGTGCTTTAATAGTGCTATATCATAACAATAATCAAACATTATATACTGTCATTGTGATACAAATATCTATACAAATATATTCGTGTTTTAAAGTAACGCCCTTTTTTCGCAAGTCCATTCAGAGCATTGTATTTGAATATGTCCGTGATATCCAATATATCAAGCGTGAACGATTGCGACTTTGTGTCGTGTTTTTATACTATGATAAATTGTTCAATCTGTAAGTTTTGTTAGAAGTCAGCATGGCAATATATCATGGAACAATAGAATGTTTTAACATACTGGTTTTGTCGTAAATAGTTTGGCTCTTGATCATCGAACATTCTGTCGCAAGGCGATAAATAAACGTGAATATTTTGACATGTATATTGTTATTTATTAATTAGTTTATCTTACATCGATGATAAAACACGGTCTTAACTATTTCAGCGACAAAGGCAATATTGAACTTTATGCAAATTATACAAGTTCAGGGGAGTAAGCTCGGGGACGAGCTGTCTTAGCTGAATCAGAATCATTTGCCTTTTAGTTATATAAAAATGTACCGAAACTCCTATAACGAGGGAAATGGAGTTGCCCGATTTTGAACATAGTATAACCAACTTTAAACAAAACGGGGCTGAACTAGTTCATCATGTTCGGTATCATCTCTCGCTTACCTTATCAGGGGTGTATTCGGATAAACCTCTTACGCTTGCTCTTTTAGGTTTGCTACATGTACATGTAGGTCTAGCACTGCCCTTAATGTGACTAGCTCTACCTTTGATTTAGACGGAATTATAATAAGTTATCCAGTTTGTTTTAACAATTAAACAAACGCTATTGTAATATGTTCAAGACATATAAATTTGTTTTTTTAAATCATTTCTGAAAAGCTTTTAAAAATATAAGTCGCCGGCGACTAATAAAACTGTATCAAGGTACTCGGAGTACTACTAGTCGGGCTCACAACGAAAAGTAAACCAGCTACGAGTTAACAACTATTTACATTGGTTAATTATGAAACTTCGGATTCTTGAATTATAGTTTTAGTCATTATTTTGTTAAATTTCAAATAGCTTACGCCATTAATAATAAATGAAATATTTCAACAGGCAAACGTGTATTTATGTTTCGCCCTAGAGTTCCAACAAAACATAACCTCAACAAGAAATGTAGATCCGCAGTAGTACCTGTAGATAGCGATTTAACGTTGGACAGAGGGTTTTAGATGAACGTAAAGTATCGACCCGGATCAGCCTAATTATGCCGCGCAAGCTTACCCGGATAGAAACTGTTCGCCTTCTGTGGGTTTTCTGTTCCATAAATCATTAATCTATACATCTAAACCCCCTGGGACGGAATGTGTCGGCCTGGACCAATCTACGCGGACAGCGTAGGCTGATATTGTCGATACATTATGCAGATGCCATAATGTTGATTTTCTCGTGGAAAGAAACAAGAGAATGATATTCCAGTGTTTGACTCTCTTCTTGGTGTATTTTCACACACTACTTTCAGATCAATACGTCATATATGTATTTCTATCCGTACGCCACCTTCTCACACTTACTAACTAATCATTTCGAAAAATTATCAATTCGATCGATATTATAGCTAACTTCTTCTAGATACAACGTTAGAATATACTTTCAATTAACAACTAAATCAGATCCATTTAAATTAGTTTCACAAGCTAATTTTAAGTATTACATATTACCAAATGCATCATTGATAGTCAGCAATGTTGTATTTAAATCATAATAAAATTCACTTTAGATGTACAAGTTGCATTGCGTCATATAATTTTCGTCTATTGGTTCCTCATGTTACAATGGCGACAAAGATGAAAGCATGCATTGTTCTCGACCAAAATGATATGAATCATTCAATTTAAATATTGGAGGTTCAGTGTACCCAACTTTGGATTTTTTAATTGATATTTAAGCCATTTGAAAATTAGGCATTTCCTTTAAATTAACACCTCGTAGAAGATAATGCGCACTTTGAAATGCAATACTGTATGATCAAGTTTAAATCCTTATTAATTTTGGCAACAACTTTCGTGTGATAACTTAGTTCATCAGCGTTACCTACATGTATTGGTTTGTAAGCGATTCTCAAAACTACTGTTCAGATGAAACGTACGCGATTCAAAACAGTTGTAACAATTATGAGTAACGCGATGTAGTTATTTACGTTTTGAATTGGACTTCCGCATTATGAATTGATTAAACGTCAAAGTATTTATGATTCATGAGGCGAGGATCTTGGTGCCAAACGCGGGATATCCATTGTATCGCTTTAGTTAAACTTTTATCCACTGAAGACGGTGCAACTCGTTTCTCCCTGACAAACGTTCAAATTAATCTTTATGACGGAAAACCAATTTAGTCGATTTATTTCACATCCATTCTTTGATTTTCTCCGCCATCACAAATAAAACAATCAGATACCCCCCCAACAAAATATAAAAGTTTAGTTTCAGAAACACTTGTACCCTCGTCGAGTTATGAATTAAACCTTAAATATTTCTAGTGCAATAAAGGTTAAGGTAAACTAGTTACTTACCAATATTTGAATATGTTTAATCCTTAGACCTAACAAAGACATCGTGCCAATTATCGGCTATACATTAGTTATAATAAGTAAAACAGTCGAGTCCCGGTAGCCCATACAGTAACGATGCGAGCTGTCTATCGCTTGGTTGTGGGTTCAAACCCCAGATCGGCCCAAATTCTTTACGACGAATTACAAAAGTATCTGACAAAGCATCAGTCGTTTCCCACCATTGGTCTAACAGTATTTGCGGAGAAGCAGTCATTTGGTTGGACAAAAGGTTATGGTCGCAACTGAAAATGTGTTGAAAACGGCATTTTACACCAATGAAACAATCGTAAAATAACATATTTGTATAGAAAGGTCAACCGTGTTTCGGTGTCCGACGCTCGCTCCACCTACTTAGCACACAAAGAAATGTTGGCAGAACATTCACTGCTTACACATAGTAAAAATCAATAGTAACAAACTGCATACAAACTAACCTTCTGTTAAAATCAATACTATTTTGACATACATATATACATACATGAAAAAGCTCGTCGATGTAATGTACATGGTCGATGTCTTCTTACTTTTTCGTACGTTAGGTCAAAACCTAATTTATTTCGTATTTAACAAATGCGCCAGTGCGGTTTACTCTTAAAGCAGAATAATTCCAAAAACACCGAATCATACCGTAAAATTCGAAAAACTACGACATTAATTGCCGGAAATACTCATAGTTGTATTCATTTAGGCTATATATATATATGAAAACCGTTTATACTTTTGACAAAGTCACTTTGACAAGCTTCATTCGTCTTTCACTAATGGGCTGACAGACTACGTGGAAAAGCAGCCAGTTGCTTGGAAAGTGTGTTGTATGTGGTACTCTTGCAAGAAAGCTAGGAAACACATGAATAGGCGTACTGGTCGCCTTGATATAACTGAACAATGTTGAAAACGGCGTTGAGCCCCAATCAATAATAGTTGACATCCCTGTCTAGCAAATCGTCCGAACGCAGCTCATGTTGATACACTGCATCTAGCTGATAACACAACAGATAACTTCAATGCATGTTTGTCAATCACGGTCTTTCTTCAGTATATGCTGGCAGTTAAAATCTACATGATTGCGCCGACTGTCTGGACATTCGCTAACCATATCATTCGACTCTGACATGGCCCTTTCTAAAAACAAGAATGGTGCGTTTGAAATACCGGAGAGAATGGGAGAAAGTTGATGATAGATATCAAATTTAATCAGTTGCTTCCTCTGTGGAAGAGGAAACGGTTTAAGAAACTACATGGAAATCGATAATTGTCTTAAGATAAGCAATATTCGATTTTCATTTTTTCTAACTCTGTCCCAAATGTATTAATTATTTGATCTAGAGATTGAAGAGGAAACCAACTTTGGAATGGCAAATGATATAACATACCCAGGCTGCGGATTTAATATCTGTTTTGACAATTAATGTACAACTTTCTTCCAGCCATAAGTTTGCGAGTCTGCTGAGCTCGTTCAATTGTCGATTTGAACAGTGCACATTGTTAATATAACACTTATTCCCCCCGTTTTCTATTACTATTGTTTGCGCGTGTTCAAGCGACTCTGTCCACGGATTTTTAATATCACTGTTAACATACGTGTGCTTAAAGTAAATACTGGAATAGATTAACTCGCTTTTGCTTGCCTGATCAACACATGAAAATAAACAGTGAATCTTAATCAGGTGTGAACTGTCAACCATATCGCAACCAAATTGGAAGAGGAGCAAGAAGAGTACATTTTGATAAACTCATTTAAAAAGTCGAACTAAATATATTATTTTACTAATGTTGAAGATAAGGCTTTCGATAATTAAATCATTAAACATTTGTTTACTTATATACGCGTATACTTTAGTCTTGCTTTGAGTACCTTCAATAGTATTTGAGGTATTTCAAGAGGTTTTCTTTGGTACATTACCAGTTCCGCTGTTAGTCGTACCAACCGCTTTTGTTGTAATTCTTTCCTCCCTCAATATTCGGGGGGTTGGGGGAAAAATACCATCATGTTTTAAAGTATTTGGTATGACCAGACTCGGGATCGATCGGGTCTTGCATGCGTATTAACACTGAACACTTGGAGTGTATTCAGATTTTCCTTACAATCGTCATCGTGCTGGTTAAGGTGTATGATTTGATTGGTTGATCCAAATAGTACTCGATGTCCTAGAATAGCAGAATATAGAAGACAGTCCGACCTAACAGAGTCCTTGTGTAATATAATTCGCAAATCAAAGACTTTGCTCTTTAAACATGATAAACACATTGTGAAAGTGTGCATCATACAGTACATGCCGCCATAACTAAGTTTCAGAATGGATACATAGACTATTTACTAATACTGCATTGCATTTAGCCAAACCCCCGTAATGAGCCGTCTCGCGAGGAAATCAACAGTGTGGACTATGCGTAAAGTATCGATCCGGATCACCCTAAGCATACCGGGCAGGCTTACTCGGATATACACTTTTCGCCTCCTGTGGATCTTATGTTTCAGGAATCATTACTCTTTACTTATTTCCCTTTCCGCCTGAGACGGAATGTGTCGGCCCAGATCAGTCTG
>JAUELF010297400.1:0-30002 GCA_031471495.1 Clinocardium nuttallii | reverse complement strand
TATTTCACAAGCCGTCGCGTGAATGGGAGTGACGTCACGAGTGACGTAGTCACGATTGACTCCTCCCATTCACAAGAAGGCGAGTGAAATATATTCTAATCTTTGAAAAAATAAGTTGAATAATCTGTTATTATATTATTACTTTTCGGTATTATAAAATAAATAACACATTGCTTTGAATGAGACAGTAGGAGAATACTGTCACCCGAGCCGCAAAGCAATGTGTTATTTATATACTGTCTCACGGCGGTATGCACATTTTTGTACTGTCTCACGGCCGTATGCAATTTGTTTTACTGGCAGGTAGGAATATTTATGTTTACTTTGAAATGGACAGTAATATTGTCAGCCTGAGAAGAATCCTATCACCCGAGCCGCAGGCTAATAATAATAATAATAAAATAATAAAATAAAATATTTTCTTAAAATAAATAAACAATATGAAAATATTTCATTTTTTATTTTTTTATTATTATTTATTTATTATTAATATTTTATTATTTATATTTTTCGGTATAATAAAATAAATAACACATGTATAACTAGTTTGATATAAATTATTTTGGTTGTTTTTTTATTTGTTATTTGAAAATAAGGATAAGTTCAAAAACTAACATTATTCGCTAACTTTGCAAGCATCGAGGTCAAATATATATACCGCTGGTATCATTTACAAATATCATTGAAGTATTTTCGATTAGAACTTGGTATTGGTTCTGTTTACGCTTTGTTATTGAACAGTTGAGGAACAGAAGTTCGAAAAAACAAAGAAGGTTGAATAAATTTGCATAACATAATTTCTTTCTTTAGTCATATATAGCTGGTTTGCTATAACTCGAGCATACGATGAATGGAATATATCGTTTGACTTAAAACAGCGAAGGAGCAGTTCCGATTACTAATACAAGCAAAGCCGAGCTACTTCTGTTCCACTTCTTTCTTTATATGATTTTTCACAATGATTTGCATTAATAATTAGCATTTTTTGTTACGGTTGTTCCACATTATTCACACTAAATATACCATTTTGGAGTTAATACGTTCCTAATACCGCAGGCAGATAAAAGTGTAAATGAATTACAAACCTGAACGAAAGTTAAATTGAGAGAACTCTCGAACACGTCGATAACTCGAAGTTATGTTTTAGACCCTTTCGACTTCGATTTATCGCGAGTTAAATGTATTTTGTGTCTATCATGATTACGCTTTAAATCTCGAATTTCTTTTCAGTCGGTGCACGAACACACAGCTTTGAATGTTTTGTCGATAGTGAGCTGCTGTATTTCTATACTTTGTCTTCTGGTCACCATGGTGATTCATATCGTGTACAAAAGGTAAACTATCAATTGTATAACTAGACTAAGCTCGAACTGGAACGTAGATAAGATGTCCCTGGTTCGTAAACAAAACTCAAACATAGCACGTTGTTTATGAATGTATTTAAACCCAAAGGACATGAATCGTGAATCGGTTTCGAGGTATTATGTATGTAAAACAAATAATTGATGACGTGTGACGATATCCGGAACAGCCCGCATGAATTACAAACAATCGCAGTATTTAGAACGGAATAACATCACAGTATTTACGAAGGTTGTTTAAACTTGGCATTATTTGTTTCCTTTTGTGTAACAATAGTATAGTCTTGTAAGTGAATGAACATGTTGTTAACTTAGTTCCAAAAAGTCACAGTGCGTCACTTTTTTGCCAAGTTTCTCTCATTAAAAACTATAATCATGTATATATTAACAATTATAAATATCTGACCAACTTTTTCCGGATCTCTGTCTCGCTACCTGTCCATCCCGTCTTCTACTGCGTCTTTTTAGATATAATTTACCGGTACTTAGACTATTTGAATTAAAAACACACAACATATCTAACAACACTATCAGGAATTCTTTACTAGTAAGCAGAACGTTGATGTCAATGGAAGAATACCACACAGGAATGTTAACAACGTGGACATCGAGGCAGGGTCTGACTTAACAAAAACATCAAGCTTTCATACATTATATTACGCCACGCCAAACGTCATGCATCTCAAACGAACCAACAATTTAAAATCGTTAACAACTTGTTTGCATATCGGATCTATTAGTTGTTTTCTTAGACTGTGTGCTACCAATGTTCATCCTTGTTATATAAAACAATATAAAGTACCATTATTGAATACAGTTTCAAACATTGTGAAAAAGACGGAATTGCGCATTATGAGCAATATCTCCTTTCCTCACAATGTTATAAAAAGCCCTCTGCTTTAGAAGCTGCGAATGTCGTCTGCATTAGAGCAAGGGGTTAACAAACCACATTGAACCTACCTGTTGATTTATCTTTCAGAAAGTTGACAGTGAAAAACTCTAGTAAAGTATTATTATTGATTGTTTTATGTGGAGTACTTATTTTCACCTACATCCTATTCCTGGCTGGTATTACCAAAACAGACAATAAGGTAAATATGAGCCGTTTCACGAGAAAACAAACATTGTGGTCCAGGAGTCTTTAATTTATACCTCTATCCCCCTGAGACGGATTGTGTCAGCGACGCTTAGCCTGCGCGGACTGCAGGTTGTACATTACGCAAAGTTGGTGTTCTCTTCTTCACGGTCCCCATTATTAAAGACGTCAGGGAAGTCTAGATACGAATCTCTGCATATCTGTTTCGGAGTTTGGTTGCATCTTCGTGAATACCGAAACAAGGGTGATAAAGAGCGAGCATTAATATCGTCTCCGTGTAATCCTGATTGATTAATTGATTAATTGGAGTTTAATTACCAATTTTCCGTTTCCTGACCGTCGTAATATAATTGAAAACATAAAAAAGGTTGACAACGGAGTTCAACTGAACGCAATCAATACATCTACCTAAACGAATACAATATGTATCTACTGGCGAAGAGCTAGAGGTGTATTCAATGTAATGTTGCCCACATACTTGATGCTGACACGGCTAAGAACTTACATGAATCATGGTACGTTAAATAACAACATTTTCGTCAACAGTAATTGACTATGAATTCGGAGCCAATCTTTCGAACCAATGCATTTGAAGAAACTATAAATGGTTGATTTATGGTTCGGTCCTTATTGTCAGTGTACTATAAATGCATTTTAACCTCTGTTGTCGTGATCGAACAAAAGTATTATCTATTATATGAACACAGGTAGTCCTAGTTTATTTCATGTGTGATCCTTAGCTAACATCGGTGACTCGACAGTGTATTGCTGTCTACAACTTCAACTTGTTGGACATCCAGATACTACACAATATTAGGATAGTCCTAAATTAAAAGTACAATAACAGGACATGTATACGAAATTTATATATTTATATATTTCTATGAAAAATGACATTGTTTTGTATTCATCAAAAGACATTTCAATACGTAGTTCCCCCAATTATTATAATTAATTTGTGTAGAGAAATAAAATGAACATTAAAAGAGTATATTTAAAAATATGGCAGACAATAGAGATGATTATTGTAGTTGTGGGAACTATGTATTAAACCTGACTCTGTAAAGTCAGCACGACATAAGATTTATACGAAATATAACCCCTTCTCCCTGGACGATGTTTGTTTATTGCAGGTTGTCTGTACTGCGATTGCTGTCATCCTACATATTTCATTACTCACAGTGTTTTTTCTGATGCTGGCGATCGGAATTGATTATATGCTTATTGTTGTCAAACCGCTGTACACAAAACAACTGGACAAACAGATGATTCTGGCATAGTTCGGTATTTAAAAACATTACATCAGATAAATCTTTTCCATCTGCAGACGAATTGATCTGCAGAAGTATAATGTTTAAAAAGGTTATACCTTCTAACCATCGTCAAATAACCCCCTTAAACTCGCCATTCTATCTGCGTCTGTTTATTTTATGCAGCATACGTAAACAATAACCTCATGTAAATATCTATAATAATCCCTTTAAAGTAGCCAACATGTCCATCGTATGTTTATTTAAAACTGAATGCGTGAACAAAACCCTATTGAAGTGTCAATGTAATCTCATTTCAAGTCACCAAACTGTCTGCGTATGTTGGTTTAAGAACGGATACGCGAACAAATCCCCCTTGAAATTTCAAAATAATTCTCTTTCAGTGTCCAGCGTATGTTGATTTAGGAACGGATACGCGGACAGTACCCCCTTGAAATGTCAAAATAATTCTCTTTTAGTGTCCAGCGTATGTTGATTTAGGAACGGATACGCAAACAGTGTCCCCTTGAAATGTCAAAATAATTCTCTTTCAGTGTCCAGCGTATGTACGGATACGCGTACAGTGCCCTACTGAAATATACAAGTTAAACTCCTTTACAGTAAACACAAGGTCCAATGTTCATTCAAGGCCGGACACTTAAACAATACCCCGATTTCATGAATTGTTTCATAATGTCAAACAGGATAAAAGACACCTGCAAAAAACGAGTGTAATATCTGGGCTTAACCCTTTCTACTCTGGTTCAAAAGGTTTACCCCTTATGTTGTAAGATCATGAAGTTTTCTCATGTCTAAACTTGTACTTGAAAAGTGTCATTCTTATTAAACATATGCACGATTTTACCAATTAGATTAGATTTTAAATATACGAAAAAAGAAGCCTGTAAAAATCATCAAATAATTACAATCACACTTTGACAATTAAATGGAAGGATTGTTCAAGTCTGTGGCCTAAAATTAACAGACGCAGACAGTATGGCGACTTTACAGGGGGATTATTTTACGATGAATAGAATGGTTAACTTAGCAAGTGAATGGCCTATTGTCTACACACTTGATTTTAGAAAATACCTTTCTAAGGAAACACCTGATGTTTATTGTAAAAACCCCACCTAAAAATAGATCATGAAGCCCACGAATAACATCGCGTGATAGGACGTGAATAGCTGGTATTTGAGCCATGGACGTCTTAGAGGTAAAACGTACATATAAACTGTTAAAATGATGTATTACTTGTGTGCTTCGGTTCGACTATACGACATACTAAAGTGGTATAAGTAACAGTATCAGATTCACATTTAATATCTTGAAAACATTAAAAGTTTGTCGGCAAAAAGTTAGTTTCTATAGCAGTGAAATGCACTTTACACCCGCTAACGATTCAACTATTTTTCAGTTTGTCCAGCGGTGATCGTAGGAATATCTTCTGCGGCTACCAGACTAAACGGGTATGGGAATGACACAGCGTAAGTACAAGGATGTTTCCAATGAATTAAATTATCCCAAAGCGTAAATACGAATGCAGTTTAAGTGACTTCAATACACCATAGAAGGTGTTTTGCATCATCTGAATAAAGCTTGATGCCAAATTTATTATTTATTATGAATATAACACATCTAAAATCGTCAATAGAATGTGGATAAACGACTATGGCAAAATGCTTACCACTAGGTCTCGGAAATCTAAAAGCTTCTGCTCCCTCTAAAGTCCATGTGTAATATCTGCTGACTTCTAGTGCACATGCGCCAATGGTAGCTGTCTCAAAACACTTCAAACTTCTAGGGAGATGTAAATCCAATTCCACCACACAATGAACAGCCGTTTTTCATGAATCTCATCATCTAATGATATAATGAAATAACTAAACAAAATTTGTTTGCATGTCTTTACTTACGGGCGACAAACAGATATCGGATAAATACAGTACAACACGGTGTCGATTATCAATGGGCGAATTCACTATATGAACAAAATTGGTTTATCTGAATATAAGTCACTGTCATCTCACTGTCATCTCTCAATGACATCATGAAACTCATAAATTCAAAATCCGTCTATCATTCGCCAATTTCTCCCCTATTCTTCCACTCTTCCATATTGTATCTGTTAATTTGTTTATACATCCTTGTCATTATATTTCTACAGATGTTGGCTTAGTATGGAAAAATTGGCGAAGTTGGCCTTCATCATTCCAGTTTGTTTAGTAGTGTGTGTAAGTTATTTTTACTTTAATCGGCTACTTATTGTACGAGTGTTCAGGACACTTGGTTCAGGACAACCTTTTGAAAAACTCGTGTCAAACGAAATGAGGTGTATCAGTGCTGTATTCTGATGAACGTCACAGTTTGTTTGCCTAATTCAACACTTTCCCAAATACATCAAAGCTGCTGCTGACTATAGGTATATATCCTATAGTATAATGAAAACCTTGTGGCAAAAGGGGAGATTTTGAGATTTCATTTATATTGTCACAATGTTTAAATAGTGGTCTGTTGAATATGCATCAATATGCGTCTATATGTGAAAAAAAGAGTACATTACCGGGTTGTAACCCTTACATGTGTTCGCTTCTGTTGAGCTCCTGTTGAGCTCTTTAGCATCATAACTTGGTGGCTACTCCGCCGGAAATGAGACCCTATTTTTGAAGATTACATTCGCTCGTGACCTTTGGGCAGTGCATTATTCCTATCCCACCATTGTTGTGTCACTTTGCGTGGGATCACGGAAAACTGTAATGTGACTGGCATATGAGTGAAATACGAAAAAATTTAAAAAGTCGTATATATCATTAATAATCTACCTATAGTAATTGCATGTGTATTTTTTCGTTTTAACTGTGTTGCATGTAGTGACACCGTAATATGTAATGCGACTGTAGTACGAGTGAAATACGGTGCAAATTCAAATTCATAAAGATTAGCCTAACGCGATTGCATGTGTATGATGTTTGTTTATTGCAATTTCTTCTAGGTGAACATTGGACTCGTGATTGTGATGTTCAAGGCCATGTTCAACCAGTCGACCATGAAGAAGAAGTCGGGAGAAGAGAAAATACGGTCAGTTAGATATATAATAGAGTTTAACGTTCAAGTTCAAAGTCGTTTATTTCTTTATCAACGTAACGTAACGTTTGACTCGCTGGTGTCGTACTGGTCGCTTTCTCGTGAAACGCCGCAATATAAATGGAGAACTGTTGAAAACACCATACAATCAAACGTTTTCACAAATCACATAATCCTAACCTGACTGCAGAGACTTGGTCGTGATAATGGCATAAGGAGTGTTCTAAACAAAGTGTACATGCTAAGAAAAGAATCGGATTTGCTTGCATTATCAAAACATGAAAATGAACAGCGGGTGCCAATCAGGCGTGAGAAATGTCACCTTTATCACAATAAAATAGGTACACCTGTTTCCGTCATCATTCGAATGTGCAATCGGTACCTAAGTGGTTATTACCTAATTAATACGTTAAGGTTTATGATTCAAATATCACTCCCCTAACGGCTTTGTTTGTTAGAACAACGAAGTACAGACTTAAAAGGTAACTGTTCATGGGTTCGATTCGCCTGGTAGGCGAACAGTTTTTCTATTCTTTGTATACTTTCCAATATAGGTAATTTGCTTACCTGTACTTTCCTAAAATAAATGGTGCTCAAATAACATGAAAAAAGTATCTTCATTAAATAGGTATGACAATAAAAAGACATTCCTTTCTAGGGATTATAACCCGTGGTCACTGTTTCTGTAGCTCTGTGTGTTATGTACAAAGCTAATTCCGATGTTCATCAACGTGTAAAATCTGTTTTAAATTAGACATTGTATTGTACTGTTGGTTTCTAAATCTAAATGTAATTTTTTTATATTGAAGATAATGATTTACTACTCAATACTCAATACTACAATATAAAATATCTTAGTTCAAAACGTCATTGTTTTATATTAAAGATACTATTATTGATAATGCAACTATTATCTAATTGTACGTATAGTTAACATTTGAGGAAAATATGTACACTATAACAATATTCTATGTCAATTTGACGAGTATTAACTTCATCTGTGAACAAGTTATTAATCTTACACATTATCTATCTGCTCTTATCTTATCAGAGTATGTCCAATTTTATAGAAGTTACTAACAAGTTGATGTAAGTATTGTTCGAACGGTGTAGGCTGATTTGAATATACACATTTCACATAGGCAAACTTGTACCTTATCCCAGGAACGGATTCAATTAAAAGTATTTTAGTCCAGGTTTATGTATAAGGGGACTTTGTAGCGACGTGCTAAAGCGATCGCCTTCAGGACAAAGCAAAGTCCAAGATCCGACCCAGGGCTGGTCTGATCATTTCGGAATACAAAAATACCGCCCAATAACGACTACATATGAGAACTCTCGGAAACTGGAGGACGAATTTCACGAAAGGAGGTGGTATAATTAGCAAAGGTATATGCATAAGGGGACTCTTAAGCTGCCTCGCTGTGGGGCTTGCCTTAGTAAAGACGTGGAAAAACGTTCGTGTTATGATCAGAATGTAAGGCCGAGCCGGGGGTACAAAATATCGACCACATGATAGTTTACCCTCAGCGGTACTGAGCGAGCTATTGGGTATCGACAAGTGATACGTAGGATGATTTATAAATGATATTTTAATAATTGGCGGAATGGATAGGAACTACAAATACAGTAACAATAAAACACGCGAAATTTATAACTCCTTCAGATTTTGTCCACAATTTCGTTTCAGGACTTCCATCCGGAATATCTTTATCTTGTCCCCAGTGTTCGGCTTCACCTGGATTATTGGAATATTTGCTGTCAACAAGGAGACTATAGCGTTTCAGTATATCTTTGTCATACTGAATGGTTTACAGGTATGCTCTAGGTTTTCTTAATCCTGTCCTACATACATATACATTTTGATCCAATTACAGGAGACGACTTTCGAAAACATTGTAGGAATTGCTAAAATTGCTTAAAATAAATAATGTTTCCAAAATGTATTCAGTTGTATTTCGAATAGTAATACTAGTACTTCAGCAACTCTAGAAGAAAATATAAACTATATTCATTATCTATATGCTTTCGAATCCCTATACCTCGCAGCCATGCGTATGGATAGGGATAATATTGAGTAACAACAGTTCAATTTGGAGTTAATAAGGGAAATCTAAGTTATCGATACGAACATAGAGAAGATTCATTGCTTTTTGAGTGCTCTGTGAGATATGTTCTTGCTGTTAATAAGGACTCGTTACTTGTGAAATATATACCAAGGAATTGATGCGTGTCAGTTATATTTATTTATGTTTATTTAAGTTGACTTTCAGCTGCAGTTTGCAATATTCGGAGAACTTATTTAGAGCATTTTGTAAATCATTATCATCGTCCGAGCTAATCAAGCTGTAGTCTCCATACATAATGATGAGCAGTTTAAGACATTATTGTGGGGAGTAAATCTGTAGATCTATTCCATTTGCACCTGGAAATACCAGGGATTGTCGAAAATCATTTATAAATAACAAGAACACCAGTATTAAGATTGCCAATTTACAAAGATAAATTCGATTTGATTTGTTATTATATCAGATATATATAGAATTGTTGGAAAGAAAAACCCATACGTCAAGAAAATAACGAGCCAATCAATATCGGGCAGGCGTATCATCCTATTCCAAAATATCGACCAGATTTTCTGGCCTGATTTTGTTTAAACCTTTTAAGTTTTGGTTGTAAATTGAAAAGGATATTGAAAATGGGAAGACTTTACACGGTATATATCCTACTTTAAACAGATTCAATTACACATTGGCATTACCTGGCCTGACAAAAATGATCTTATATATATTTTGAATATACATTGGTAATAGCCTGCCATGTATATTCTTAAATAGATATAGAAATGATTACTCTTTCACTATTCGACATGTACTACATTCATATAGAAACGCAAAATGTATCTAAACTATTATTAAGGACCATAACAGAGCATATACAGGAAATGGGTGTTCATTTCAGTTCCAATGTTTCCTGAATTTTAGACACCACAGTAATGCATTCCACCAGTAATCTTAAAAAGACTGCAACACAAGACTGAAGTGCGATTAAGCAAAAGCGACTTAGAATAATATACGGATGGCTCTACATTGCACCAGGGACCATTATATTATCATCGCAAATGCAAAAAATAATGAAGTCATTGCATAAATCCTTTGGAACATTTTTATCATATTCAATTGATTCATAGTTAAGCTATTTTTAAAAAATTACAAATGCATTTACATTTAGTCAATTGTAATAAAAACCATCTCGTAGTATTGATCAATTTTAATTAAAAGGTCAAAAGTAATACAACGATGCCTGATGTGTTTAGTTTTTATTCTAATCTAATTACAGTCAAATTTGTGTGAGCGGTCATATCTGCAGCTAATTTGTTTTAAGATGCCACTTCAATATATATCAAATCAACATTTACTTCTTTATTTTGACTTGTGTTAAGCGGTCAACAGTGTTCGGTAGCCAACAGTGTTCAGCAGCCGAATTCTGACTCTCCCCTGGATGGCTATTTAATACAAGATTGACGACTGAATTTGTTTGTCACGATCTTTTAGATTTCTAAATTAAAATAGTATATAGTGTGAGAGCCATTTCCATCGTATCAATACAAGCTATATGATTTTTAGTGTTAATAGTCTCTTAATTACTGATGACCACATTTAATGAGAGCCATTTTCATTGCCTTCATAGTTGCTGTCAATGGTTAACCAATCTAAGCAAAGTGAATTATGATTAAGTGTCCACAATAAGTATACTATTGTTTTAAGTTTTAATCGGATAAATCATATAATGTATCCTGTTGAGTTATCACTGACCGCGTCAATGACACTATTGAGGTCTATGTTAACAATACAGGTTCATTGGGGTCAGCTGAAATAAACATTGTTTGCCTATCAGTTATCCAAATATTCCAAAAATTTCGGTTTACATGAGAAATGAAGACGCCTGAGTTTGAGCGTGGAATAGTCTACTTTAAACAATCCGGTGCTGAAAGAGTTAAACAGAGTAAACTTTGACTGACTGAGTCATCAACCTTTCAAGAGTATGATCGACAATTACATAGACACACATACCGCAACATTATAACTATAAAATATAGCTAATGTTTAATACATGAATAATATATGCATGTACTCCTTTACAGGGGGTTCTCATTTTGGTGTGCCACTGTGTTTTAAATCCGAAGGTAAGTGGTTTATACGTCAGGTTTTACATCACTACATGCTTTCATAAAGTTTAATTGTCCTTCTCGTCAAACAGGATATTTTGAAAATTAGGAAAAGAATATTGTTTAATGACAAACAATGCAATTTGAAGGAGAGACAGCTAATTGGGACTTGTTAAAATGATACCTATATATATATATATATGTTTCGATGTCGCCTGCTTCAAATCGTCTGCAGAAGGAACTATTTTATTTGGAGCTTTTTTGACATAATTTTGATAAATGGATGCAAAAAGCATGATGACACAAAAGGTAGAAACAGACCTTACTTAAATTAAATTTTAAATTAAATTAAACGAGTCACTCAAAACAAACGTCATTTAGGTTTATTCAACCTTATTGTAATTATTGATGATGGCATGTTCTTATGTATAACCTGTCGGTGTCGGGATTCTTATTCTCTCTAGAGGATTATCAGAGGTGTATGCACGCCACAATAGTAAGGTCAACAGACGTCTTTTGAAAAGCCATTGGAATTGTATAATTTTCTGTACTTCCTCACATATTTTCAAATATCGCCTGTATTATTGTAATGTTTGAAGATATCTATCGCACATGACGTTTTATATGAATATATGACCTATGAAGATCTAGACAAACATGAGCATTCCCTGGATATTACATAGGGTCTGCACTCAACTTGAAAAATACGTGATATAATGTATTTAATCAGGCTCCAAAGTGATGTGCAGATCGTTCGCCACCTATGTCATAATTACACAATAGTCGGTGGTTCTGTAATAAAACACATACAATTCCGTGTATGTGTGTATGGCAGACAACCGGACTCCAAAGATAACATACAATAAAGGTTTCCGTAAAATACGTCGAGATAAATTGCTAATAGAATATTTAAACCTTAACCTTAACCTTTTACTTTTTAGGCCATTTTTTACCAAATTATCTAAATTTATCCTTATTCTTAAACAAAGTTCAAGGTAACTGATTATTTGATAGAAAGTGTTTGACTACCGTTTCCAACAAACTATACAGGCATATCACGACGGCAATCTAACATACTCACGTGCTTCCTTTGTTTTCGCACACCAGCACACTACACAACAGTCTTTCTAAGCAAGTGACTACTTGTGCACATTCACTGTTAAGCCATTGGTGGAAGAAGAAAAAACGTATGTCGGACTCTCTTTTCTCAAACGTCGGAGTGAACCTGGCTTCGAACTATCGACTGACCATTTAACAGGTTACTTGCGAATCCGAGATTAAAAACAACTCGTTATGTATTACTTTATAGGTGCGATGTATCCTTAGAAGTAGGATTTACAGACGCAAGCGTTTACAAGAATCTTCAAACCAGGTACGTATATGTCGGATTCACAAACCATTCTGAATAGATAGGTTTATTTTATATTTGTTGAACATTCCAAATAAGGGATAATTTTAAATTGCCTAATTTGTTGAATATACTAAACAATTCATATTTATAAATTGCTTAATTTGTTGAACATTCTAAATAAGTTGTTTTTATAACTTGTTTAATTTGTTGAACATCTAAATAAGTTATATTTATATATTGCTAACTTTGTTAAACATTCTAAATCTGATATAGAATTTCTTAATGTGTTGATTATTTTAAATAGGTAATATTCTATCAATTTCTTTTTTTGTTGAACATGCTAAATACAAAAATGTATGTAATATAAAAAATAAGCGATGACATAAATGACGTTAATTCACACAAACAACAAAATCATTTTGTAAAGAAAAGAAGTATTGATGAAAGTCCTCAAAATTAATTAAATTACTACAATTTGTTTGCTTTTTTATTAAAAAGTCGCCATAAATATTTTGGCTTTGAATGCAAGACCAACTACCTATATGTTTTCCGGTCTTTCAAACACCATTACTCCACACAAAAGTATTCCCAAGCAACCGTTTGCTTTCCATATAGCATATTAGACGAGAAATGGATGGAAACTGAAAAATGTCGCTTTGACGTTGGAAAGAATGTTAGCTAGCTGGGGTTCGAACACACAACACCTGGAGTAACAGCCCGCGAAGCTACCGACTGGTGCATGCCATTTCAATTATAATGACACAATAATGTTCGTGTTTTGCAGGCGACAAATCCAAGAGTTTCAACCCAGAAGTCAGAGTTGCAATCTACAACTGCGGTTTAGTAATCAACAACAACACTCAGAGGATCCTTTAATCTATTCCATATGCAATAAAACTGCAATAAATCTGCAGCAGACAAATGTATAATTATGAATGTATTATTATTGATTGAAAAGGGTTGGAAAAATTGGGTGCAATTTCACCTATTGTCATAATTATTTAACAAATTGTCTTCTGCAGCAGTCGTGCATTATTTGCTGAGTAATTTAGCAAGTTCGTGTTATACTCCTATAACTTAACATAAACATACATTTAACCTGGACAACATTTTGCTATAATAGAAATAATAAAAATAATGTAAATGTCGTATTCTTAAATAAGAGAAGAAAAACAAATTCATTTCTATAACTTGGCCAAAAAAGAGGGGTAAA
The DNA here is from genome assembly GCA_031471495.1 of Clinocardium nuttallii. Taxonomy (NCBI): domain Eukaryota; kingdom Metazoa; phylum Mollusca; class Bivalvia; order Cardiida; family Cardiidae; genus Clinocardium; species Clinocardium nuttallii. The sequence continues at coordinate 16,479 of JAUELF010297400.1, read as the reverse complement.
AGAGACAGAATATCTCAAATAATTGCATAGTAAAGTATATTTTTTATTCATTTTAATAGAAAAGAATAACACAATCTACATTCTCCACGTCATTGTTTTGATAATAGACAAGACAGTTTGATGGACAACATAATTCACGTAATTTTGACGATTGTAGAAAACGATAACTTGCACATCAGTACTGTTTGATCTACATGTAGGCTGTGTGTGAGATGTTTCTGCTATGCTTCTTTTATTTATAAGCAAACATTGTCTACTCAGCTCAGACTACGCTGTTATGCTGGCTGATCTTGATATACAGATAGGTTTGGGTGGTGTGTATAGTACGTTGCCTCATTGAGTATTAACTGCATCTAAGACAATGCTTTTATGATATATTTGCGTGGGGAAAAATAAGATATTAGTACATGTCCTTTTCGTGGTAAATTAATTGCTTGTACGCATGTGAGTTTTGTAGACATTTGTCATACTTTTTAACCGCAATTAAAACATATATTACATACACTTTGTGAGAATTATCCTTTAATTATAAACACCTCCCTTGTCTGACTATTTACAATCATCGAGAGTACATGTTCTTGTGCGGACAGGTAACAAGTTTATATGAATGTTCCTCAGTTCGTGGGATTCACTCAGACGGAGATAGTTCTTGTCAGCAGTTTTCAAAAAAGGATATTCAGTCATCTTCTCTATTCATCCTTCTTATTTTACATCGATTTCGATCAAGGTTTTAGAGAGTTTAAATCACGCTCGATGTCTAGTTCAATGATATATAACTAGTACTCGGGCTAGTTGTGTTGACATATGACAATTCAGAACCCGCCCATCAAGAGATTTTAAGACCATCTATTTAGTGCTTGTTATTCACCCTACTGATTCCATATCGATCATACGTTCTGCTTGTCGTCTTGTTAAACAGGCGAAACTCTTAACTATTCGTTATTCAACCTACTAAATCAAGTATTCTTGCCGTTTAGAGCGGAAACACCTCAAGGACAGAACACGCCCATCACGAGATATAAACACGATACGAGAGATCGACGGCTGACCAAGGATGTAAAAAAACACAATTCTGGCATTGTTCTGGTATAAAGACCCTTTCAACCCGACAATCGGGCCAATCGTTTGTCATAGCGAACACTTAAGCGATAAAGGGTTCGAACTGTTTATTTGTCAAGATTGTGTTTATCCATTTAGGCATTTTTTGAGTGTTACGGGAATACTATTATCATTATTTGATAACGGAATTACCAGTAGTCGTTATCGCCTGACACTACCTTTTTGTAACGACAACACTTATACTTCAGTGTTTTGTGCAAGTTCATATGGATTGTTCTGTAAAGAATATTTCAGTTACACCATTGACATTCCCAAGTAAATTACTAGTACTACAGGTATTGGTTAATTCGACAACGATTTGTTAGTCAAAAATATATTACCGCAACACTCGCACTAAATGAAAACTCTCATTTATGTGACAAATAAACTGTTAAAACAACAGTCGTGAATTTGAACCCTTTTTGCTTTTGAGTCAGGCATCAGGCGATAAGGCCTCTTGTTAATTTGTCGTTTGCACATATTATATTAAGGTGCACTTAGTGCTTTACTTCTAGCTGACATATTAAGTAGATGGCTTTTAATATGACTCCTCGTAGTGTAAACGTCATATAGACGTTGTATTGAGACACATTAGCCTAAAATAGATACATAAAAAGTTTAAACAATATTTCATTAAATACTCATTTACAATATATTCATACTGGTCCATGTACATAACAAGACTAAGTTTGATGCTCATCATCAAAGACGCCGCGCATGATTTGAAAGCATGACTTAAGGGAAGCAGATGTAGTTCAGTACATTTACATAACCTGTGCAAACGGACAGGATGTAAATATTTTGAACAAGATGGCCAAATGTCTCGTTATTTTAAACAAAAAGGCCAATTTGGGCATTTGCTCACCTGGCTTCCATAGTCTATAAGGCCAATTTTGACGGAGAGACCAGACGTTTCATATGCTACGATCTATGTGATATTCAGCATGTAAATTTAGTCGTGAAAAAGCTAGTTTATCCTTCAAACCAAATCTTTGTTTAATCTGCTCTAATTTCACACAAATGTTCCTATGAGACTACTTGATCTCCTGTTCAAACCTTTAAACTATTAAACTATATGTCACAATATGGTCATACGTCCAGATATAAAGTTTAGTGGTGCAGGGCCATGAAGACCCTGTTGTTTTTACATTTGCCGAAATACACTATATCTGCAGCAAAAACCAACTCAGCAACACCTATAATATTATTTATTTTAAGATGACTGAACAACTTTCGAATGAGTTGAATAAACGAATGTAATGAGCAATGGATGTGATGATCTAAGACAAGGATCGATACTTTGACTGTGACGTTTCCTAAATGGGAGACAAAGGCGTGGTCTGAGTTTTGAAGTCTTATTAAAACAAATTGCTTGCTACACTTGCAACAAATGATGAATGAACTGATGAATGTAATCATTATATATGGACATTTTCGACACATTTTATATGTTTATATAAAAAGGTTTATCTTTCGATGCTTTCAACAGATGAAACGACTTAACCATTCGACTAGAAAACCTCTTTCGTTACTCAAAACAAATGCGGCATTCGGCTAAATTACTGACAACTACTGGGTTTTCAAGGAACACGTTTCTATTTCAATGTCTATTGAATGCGGGAATTTATTCGCCCTTTCCATGCAAAATAAGGTTTAACAAATCACTGCTTCGGCCAAACTAAATTGAAGACAATTTTGAAAAAGATATATTGAGGCCAGGTATACCTATATAATTATTTGTATAATCGGTGTTGCTTTTATTTTAATCATATTTAAAATGCTTTAACATATGTTTTGTTGTATTTTAAATGTTGATTCATTGATATTTCAAAAACAAAATCAATATTTTTGTGTTCTTGTTATCAGATTTGATTTTGAGGCAGACCATCGCATAGCTTTGATACTCCGTCCAAGTCTGGGAGCATGTTAGCTGATAATTGGAACTTTCTCGTTAAATATTTTATAATTATAGAAGGGAAATAGTAGAGTTACTTATCACATACGACAAATTAATTAATCAAGTAACTTGCATAGAGTTACTAATCACAAACGATAGCGTTAACGTTAGGTCGATTTCGGAGAGTGAGAAAACGATTTATTAAAAAAGCAAAGTATTTATTTTATATTTTATTGATAAAGGGATAACGTAGCTACTATTTCGGTGACTGTGAAGTCGATGTCCGTCTTAAGTCGATTTCGGTGACTCTATGGACCCTTTATGTATAAGTGATTAGATTTGCATTTCATTATTTCTTCATTTAAATACATTTAACCGATTATTTGGTTGTTTTGGCATTGCACTCGAATCGGAAAGTTTGTTTTGAAAACATATTGCAAATATCTGCTATTCCGTGTTTGAATTGTATTAGCAATTAGGAAATTGGTACCAAGGGAAATAAATCTTGCCTCACTCATGCATTTGCAATTCAGGTAATTCAGAGTTACATCCCTTGGTATATATACAGTTAAGAAGCTGATACACTTATGTTTAGGTATTGGGTCTGATTTACTTTTGTTTTATTAGTATTTTATTTCTTTTGTAACCTTTCAACATGAAGCAGTGAACAGTCTCTCGACATGTTTGTTTTTCTGTACGTCGTTGTCGTATAGGCAGTACACACTCTTGCATCTAAACAAAGTTTGTTCCATATGTACGCAACTTGCTTTTTGGAAATAAACACTAAATGAGTATCAAATAGAGTTCACTAATTAGACGGCAGGAATGTGCAGTATGATCTTGTTTTATAAAAGTGAAATGTTCATAACGGTTTGGAATCATTCGGTATGCCTGATTGTTGTTTAGTTTATTTCTTTAGTAGAGTATGTAACTTTATTAACTCTGTAAAATGATCTAATAAATATAGATGGAACACATGCAAGTATTCTTCAACAGAATAAAACATATTGTGATTGTGGAGTAATTTGACTTATTTCAGCCTTTTAATACGAAAGAAGAAATTTCAATCACACATCATACATATTTATATAAAGTGACAACCTTTGTCTGAAAAAGTCTTTGGTTCACATGGAACAGTTAAGATCCTGGTAAAATTTGGCTCGAGCACGGACTGATTTATGTGATTAATGACATAATTTTGGGTGCTTAAGAGTGTCTAGCTTAACCCGATTGAGCATATTTGGAACCTAATTTACAGGTGAATTCGTAAGCGACCAGTTCAAGACAATCTACGGAAGTTGGAGTGAGATGTTTAACAAGAGTGGATTACGTTAGAGCAACTTGAGCTTCGCGACTACGTAAGGTCCATGCGAATATGTATATAGCAGTCATCGCAGCCAGAGGGGATCACATCCGATATTGGTTTAAAGCTGTGTTTTAAAATCAGCTTACAATAGGACAAATGATTAGTTATTATTCAGATAAAAACAGCATATTTTGTTTATTATCTTTACTTGTTAAGTTTGTAACAAACTTTGAAATGATATAAAGTATGTTTACAATCTATGTTGCGTTGTTTGAAAAATCAAGGAAACATTGTGTGATGCGTTATTACTTTCTGTGAATCCCGCCTGCTTTGTTGAGTGTCTGTCGGAAAAATGACTTAGCAGACAGAATAATACAAATCCTTATGTTCATGTTAACTATTGTACAAGATCAGTTCAATTGTAATATTTGTTTAGGTACCTTCATAGCTTTACTTTTAACAGTGCTGACTGTTCCTAAAATAACTGAATATATAAACCAAAATATATTTCAGATAAAACAAAGCAGGTCAATCATTTCGAGGGATAAGAAACAATAAATATTAAGTGTTGTTATGGGTTGAATAGCTTGTCATAAACACGGACATCTCTTCCATCCTAGCTTAAAGGAAAAAAGCGAAATTCGTTTGTTCAGTACGTGTTACATTCTTACAGCAAAAATACTTGTATTGAGATGTTATTTTCATTTCCAACATAGAGCTTACAATCATCATCATTGTATATTATGATGTATGGTTTTATTATCCCGTCCTTTTCATGCAGTATGACTTGGCCCATAGAAAGGTCCGATGATATCGCAAATATCTTGTTTGTATCATAACTACACACAAATATTCGACCGTCTCTTCCCACAGTGATACCTGCTGGAGACATCATGTGTTCGTGTGTAAAACTTGATATAACCTGACCATCCAGTGTCATACTTGATACTTTGTTACTTGATCCATGAGATAAGTATAGAATGTTAGTATCATCATCTTGTGTCAGGTATTCAACATCACCAAACCTAACAGTACCGTCTGCGTCTTCTATGACCTGTTTAACAGTTCCATCCATGTTCAGTATTTGTATTTGACGTGGACAATCATAGGATACAATAAGATAATTGTTACTACATACTATACCCTGGCAGAAATTAAATTCACCTTTGTCTATAATTTTCTGAACAGTAAGTGTGTCAGATACATACATAAATACAATCTTCTTCTTGTTATAGGTAGTAATCGCAATCGTGTGATCATCAATCCTGGTCAGGTCCCAGGGTTTCCAGTCTAATTTTAACTCTGATATAACGATCTTACTTATCATGTCAACTAGTTTTATCTTAATATTGTTGTAGTTAGCGATTATAATTCTGTTGTCAGATAGTCTCTCCATACCTGTTAAATCACTGTCTTTGTTGTCAGATGATGTTTTAACGTTAAAGTCATCAATATTCAAGGCACGTCTATTTTTCCATCCAAACATCTTCCCCAACAACCCATCTGCAGTGCGCCCAGGTTCACACACATATCTGTAATTTGTGATTTTGTTGTCGTCTTCTACTGTCTCTAGTCTCTCATTAAAGACTTGTAATTGAGACTCCGCTTTTCTTGTAGCAACAAACGCCCGATCGTCTTCGCAACCTTGTCTCAGTGTTTCTATATCGTTCAGCAAGGAGCCTATCTTCTTCACTATAGTGTCGCAGGTCACTTCAAGTGATTTCAGTCTTTCAAGATCTTCATTTCTTATCTTTGAAATATTTCTAATCACCTCCTCTATGATAGTTGCATAATGACGATCAACTGATTCAGTGTTCTCTTTCGATTTCGATATATTTCCCCCGAATTCCCTCTGTAAATGAGTTAGTCGATCTGTGACTTGCGTTAGTTTGTCGGACGAAAGAAATTCCCCACTGACATCTGTTACGGAGTTCATATCCATACAGTTTCTGTGGTCAAAATGTTTGCAAATATCACATACAAATTTATCATGGGATTTACAGTACCAATTTATAGGTTCTTTTAGGTGCTCTCGACACTTTTCTGATTTTCTCTCTTTCTTTGGCTTGGATTTTGGAATGTTGTCTCTATCTTTAAGAACATGTGTTTTATAAGACCTGGCTCGTGTGTGTGCCTGATAGCACTCTGTACAAAGATAATCGTTACAGTCAACACAGAACCCTACAGCTTTTACCTGTATGTCCTCATCTTTACAAGGATCACAATGGATGACGTCTTTCACGTCGTTGTCTTTATTATACTCTTCGGACATCATCTCTTCACTGGTGTCAGGTAATTGTACCGCCATTCTGAAAATATAATCGTGATTGTATATTATTACTTGAGCAATTATGTTAAAACTCAAAATAGTTCATCTAGACATGTATTACCATAAATTCGGGAATAAGCGACCAGCGATATCCAAGATTGACTTGTGTGTGCAATCGTATCAGCAAATTATACGTACACAATGTATACAGTTATCGATGCACTATGTAATCATTTTAAGAGACGTAACGTGTAACAAACGAAATCTCCAAAGGTATATTGCTAGTAATGTTTTACAATTCCAACTTGCTTTAATAGCTCAACGTATTTGAACCACCAAGTTAGCCCTTTTTCTTGAGCTATGTGCAGTTATCCTGTTATTTGCAATCATCAAATATATTATTCCTTTTCACCTGATATCTGAATTGTAGATGCACGTATCTACTTTATTTAACTTATATGTTGACTTGAACACGTTTTAATGCTAAGGATTATCATAATTTATGTAATAAAAATGGCGGGCGATAATATTGATAAATATGTAGTTTCATCACTGATAACTTAATAATTCGCTGAATGAATAAGATTATAGATCACTGAGAAACGTTTATAATATGTACGATGGCACAAACAAAAGATACTAATAGAAGACTATGGTGGTAAAGTAAAAATATTATTGAATGCGGCATGAAACCTACTCAGACAAACACACAATTGGTCGATCGATTCATACACACTACTCATTTGGGGTGTTTTATTCTCGGAATTGAAGTCAACATTATTGTTTTAAGATCAATCCATACCTACAACCCCAAACCGGAATCTTAATTTGATACAGTCCATCACATTTATATAGGTTACAATACACTAAATAAGTTCCTTCTTTGTTTCCCTGTAAATCGACCGGTTTAAGCCATCAATTGTCACACTTTCTAAGCGTTTCTCATATAGAACACCATATATCATTGAAAAGAGTTACCTCTTAGCTTTAAAACAATACAAAGAAAATGGGAGGGTCATGTATTATGCAAGAAAGAACTCACCAGGTGAAAATGGATACCGTCATTTTCGACAAAAAAGGATTCGGACAAACCGGTGTTTAGCATTCTCTACTTTCGCTTTCAAACAAGGTCAAAATACTAAAGGTGATAAAATCAATCATTTCCAGTGCATACTATACACATTTAAACTCAATGTCATATATTCAATACATACTGGTGATGGTATACACTCATTTCTACACCAACAAAGGTTTATTTAGGGACTTCTGTACTGTAGATCAAAAATGTCGGCGAATGTATTTAGCGTAATTTGACCTTAGTTACTCTGCTCGCCAATTATGAATACAAAGGATACGTATAATGATCTCTGCCATAGTGTGTGGTATCACGTTAACCCTTCCCCTCATACAACAATTCTGCAGCAGACGACTTCGAACATAGTTTGTCAAAATATGGACAATCTCCTTAATTGAATGGATAACCTATGACGAAAAATGGAAAACATTGTGGCAAAACGAGAAATTGCAGGTTTTGTGTCATTTCTTCTTTTATTACTATGTTTTCAAAAAGCTGTCTGCTGCAGAGGCGTCAGAAAGCGTCTATATGAGGGAAAGGATTAATTCAGTGCATTAGTAATACCTAAACTTTACGGACCAGTCTATTTAACTTAAAGATTCAACTCCAGAGACAATATTAAAACTCAATTTTCTATGCTTACTTAGAAATAATAACCATCAATACTAAACGATAATATCAAAGAGCTAACAAATAGAAAACAAATTAACTAGAGCTTAATTACCTTGTCTCTTAATATGTCAACATAACGGATCGTTTTTCTTCTTCCTTCGACAAAAGGGATTTGTCTTGTGTAACTATTTACATGTCGGGTACATGATATAACACGTCATACGGATCTACTCGTCTTGTATCGTAGACCTGATATATATCCCGTCAGTTGTACCATCATCAATAGGTTGAATAATTGTGGAAAGCATTATTGTAACACACTAAGAAAAAATGACAGAGAATATAACAAAGAAATTGACTATTGTGGGCTTTGATAAATGTATCACTTTGAGATATCGTTTTTCCAGAATTCCTGAAAAACATACGAGACGTATCGATTGTTATAGCGTGCATACGCTGCATACTATTATGCTCATGATAAGTTGCGGTCTTACAACTATTGACCGGGTTTGTCTAAATATATATAAAAGGTGAAGTAACTACAGTAGTATGGGATTCCACTGATACTAATGCACAGCCATTAGTGGCATTAGTGTTAAGATTTCCATGTGTATGACCATTTCAAGTGATGTTGTTGTTCTGTCTTGAGCCCATTATTTATCAATATCTAAATTTAGAAGTGTATGTACACTTAACTGAAAACGTAACGTCTTCAAAGCTTTCGCAAATAGTCATAATAAAACGAGCTTACTAGATAATGGGTTTAGTTAATAAGGGCCGCCAGGTCACGTGAACACTGACCTTAAGGTCTTTGCTACCAGTGAAGATCCATATCAGTCAAAGCATCGGATCATTCTGATCAGTATATTCAATGGTCGGCATCTAATAGTAAATACACGAATACATAAGGTAAGGTTTTCAGATGAAAGGGCCCACATATCACGTGAACACTGACTATCAGGACTTTACTACCAGTGAAGGTTCTGATCAGTCATTGCATCCGCACCGCCTAACTATGATATTTCATGTTCGCTATTTTGTAGTTAATACACATTCATTCGGTAATGGGTTGAGATTTAAAAAAAGGGCCGCAACGTCAAGTGAACATGACTTTGCTACAAGTTAAGGTCCAAATCAGTCAGGGCTTCCAAACAGTCCGATCAGGATTTTCGCTGATGCGATCTAGTTATAAATATATCAATGTGAACATACATCTATGATTACAAAAAAAATCCATTCTGGTCGCTTTTGAAATTGACTACATAACCTCCGAAGTTCGATTTTCGGATTTGGGTCGATATGATATCATTGTAGATTCGGAGACAACGGATCGACACTAAAGATAGAGAAGTTAACAGTAACTGCCTAGACCAGTTATCGGATGCATGTGAACATAGATACAATCATTTCTAGACTTATTCAATATTAATAAATAATATTGTTGTATGGTCGAAGGGGAGCGATAATATAAATATATAAGTTTACAATATTAGTTTCACTAAGCTGAGTCACGTACAAATAGATGTATACATGTGAAATCCGTATCTAAGATTTGTCTGGTTGTATTAGCTCGTACGCGCCAAATCTAGTCTTTAACTGTATCGTCAGAAAGATAAGTTTTGAAACACGAAGCTTATATACGATAAGTTCCGAATCCATTTAGATTATTTAAAAACCGTACAATATCGTAACCAATCACCAAGTACCATATCGTGTTTATAGAAAAAGAAACAATACAATTTGTGTACAAAATCTGAAACAATAATTTTCTTAATTCACTTTTAACACAATACATATGGTATACATAGAGCAGACGAATTTTGAATACACTGTTTAATAATGGCAACCGTTCTTTTCCCTGACGTTTGTTGTCTTCTCTTCTGACCATGTTTTTATTTTAACTTAAATGCCTTAAATAATGATTTTGCGATAGCTAAGACTTTTGAATTTTATTCAACGGGAAATGTGTCCCATTCCTGCAACTATTGTTCTTCTGCCTTGGTAATGTATGTTATCAATTGTTATTTTTTAGAAACGTTGATGTGAAACTTCACCCCCCCCCCCCCCTGCCTTATGTAAGGGGTCACAATTCTGCTTAAACCTTTCCATAATAGAGATGGTGTCTGACTTCTTTGCAGCAAACGACTTAGGAAACAAAGATGGACTGCACTTAAATATCCGTTGGATAATTCTAACCTTGATGAAGACCAAGTGGTCGAAAATTCGTTAAATAAAGAGTTGTTCTCATATAGAGAGACTTAGGAAAAGATTGTCGCAAGATGCACAATTACTCAATATGTGAAAGATATCCTTTTTCAACAAAATTTGATGAATACTTATTCTTTGTACGAGTATATATATATAGCTGATGCATAGGAGCTTCAGGTATTTTAAAATTATGTTCAAATCTATTGTAATTTCCGTTGTAATTGTGATTTTGTTTAACATGTTTAACACGTGTAGTTATGTTTGGGTTCAAGGTACATGTATACGAGTTTCCGTTTAGCCTAGATCGTAGCATGTTTAATGTTTCGAATGTTCTATCATTGCAAATATATCAAATGAACCAAAACCAGTGTTTAAGGTAGTAAGAGCCTGATGAGCATCATTTCAAACTATGATTAGCTTGGTAATTTCTTAATGTATATCATTCCTGGATTCAAAAACAAAGTTATAATTTATTTTGATTTGAATTACCCTACCCACATTTCAGAATTTTCAATAAAAAAAACATCACCCCAGAGACAAAAAAATCTGGTTTTTCATTTATATTTTCAATATTTTGGTAATAATATGGTATCAAAGTAACAGAAAATATATCTGCTTTCATGAATAAAACATTATTGATATATGGTATTTCAATTTTAACATACTTTTTTGACATTGTAAAATTGGAACATTGACGTTTAAAAGCAAAATCAACAAGTTCTAGAAATACTCATGAACTGATCATTTTAACCATCTCATTTAAAACAGAATAGAGTTTGAAATTCTCAACCACCTATTTCAACCGTGATTGCAAGCAGGGACACTGTATACACGATATATAGTGTCCCCGTTGCAAGTAATTAATGTCTTTAAAGAATCTAATATGTATGTGTAGAAATGTAATTAATTACTTTTTGATGAAAATACATTTACTTTTGTAAAAAATGCTAGCTTATGAAAAAAAAGTAGAAACAAAATGCTTCTGGGTGGATTCGAACCACTACATTGAAACCCACAAAAGGTTTGTAATCATGTGCTTAACACCATAGGCTACAGCATTAACATTGAAGAGTTTCAAGTGCAGGTAGTCATTAGGATCCTACTACATTAAAAATCAATTTTCCTCACAATTAATGAAAATACAAATATAATGAATCTAACAGGAACTGTTAAACCAAAGAATACAACACTAAAGAAGATGACGTATGTCGTTGTACCATGGCGAGTCTTGTAATGGCTGTGTCTATTTCATCAGGCGACAGTTGTGTAAGCGCTTTACGGCAAATGAAGTGCGTCCAAATAACCGTGATTGAGACTTCAGTAAAAAATGGTACAGACATTTGTTCGTGTACATTTCCATTTTTCGTGTACATTTCCATTTATTTTTAATCTTTGTTACACAAGTTAGTTTACATGTAAATATTAAAGCACTTATGACTTTCAGTGTGGGTTAAGAATTTAAAAAAAGACTAGACGACAATAATTTGCAACCTGTGTGTATACGCACGTCAGGACCCGGCCGCATTTTAAACATATCCAAAATGGCAGCCCCCATGGATCAGTTTCATTTCAGAAAGCTTCATTGGTTATAGGAAAACTATTATTTTTTTCTCACACATGTTACCTATGAGCGAAAAAACCCATTCATGGTTTTTTTTCGTATTACGTCTTTAGTTATACATTCCATTTATGAGATAGTCCACGTGGCTATAAGGACGTCTCTTCCACGAATCAAACACCCGTTTACCTAGCAGCACAAACACAGCGAATGCAAACACTATTCCGATAGAAAGGGCTACTATCAGCAGAGCTGGTAACTGGTCGTCCTGTGACACATATAAATGCTTGTCGGATGAAACCCTGGATGAAGCGTTTGACGACTCTGTAAAACATGTCTTATCAATAATGTTATTTAACAATTCTAATATGCAGACGCATTTTGACACATCTGCAGCAGACGTCATGGCAAGAATTGTGACAATAGGCTAACTTTCAAGAGTAATTTCTCTTTTGCTACAATGTTTACAATCCTATTTGTTTGTTTATATTTTTATTTCAAGATATTTTACATTTCCCCCCGGTTTCCGGTGCGAGTATTCTAAAAAGGGTTAAGGAAATGAGCCCCAGATTTGTTGGCGACCAGTGTAGATCAAAATCAAAATGTGCATCCGCACAGTCTGAACCGGATCTAAACGAGTCAAAGAAAGTTTAAATGTGCTTTCAACAAACAGTGGCCATTTATACCATAGAATGAAGACGATTGCTGATCGTTATTTACAATTGTCCTAAAATAAAACAAAACTAATACAAATGAAGCGTTCATTACTGTTTTTACCTTTTGACAATCATTTCACGAACTCGATCTCTGAAGCCATAGAAGGGTTTCTATAGCTTGGTTTACTCGAAGAAGTGAACATTACCATCGTTCGTTAGTAAACTGTTGTTATTACAAATGTTTGTAACAGTCAAAAGATTACCTAAAGTCGAAAGTTCATCATAGCAATATTACTGAAAATGAATTTGCTACTGACAGCATTTGATCATTACAAAAGTATTTGATGTTCTGTTAATTGCTATGATTTCGATCCTTTTTTGTTTTTTTGTTTTTTACGTCGATTTCAACAATTGTTCAGTTATATGACGGTGTGTCCTGGCTAATTAAATAGCACGTCTAGTCAATGTATCCTTACACCAGCGAGTCATTATTAATAGTACAGTGCTGAGCGTCAAGGAGGGAAAGCCCTTACAGTATATCTGTTTTTAAAGTATTTGATATGTGTCGGCCAGAGATCGAACGAGCGACCACCAGCACTCGAGGTATCATTTCGTGCACCACTTGGTGATCTCGACTTTTTATATATTATAGATCTTCAAAAGTTTACCTTTTTCCGAAAGAAAACACATGGTTCGTCTTTGTAATAAAAGAAACCTATATATACGACTTAATGTAAGACATATACACCGGTTTTTTTTAAATATGAACGAACATTTCGCAGGTATCTGCTGTTGAGTACAGTGGTCCGAATAGTGTATCCACGCATATGCGGTCACTTTATTTTCACTTTGCAAGGGGACATAAGCAGTCCCATCCTTTTTAATTCATTGATACAAGAGTTGTCTACCTTTCTAAAACGAAATTGCCCATGCATTTATATCAGTGATGCCATTACTCCAATTGAGTCTATTCTATTCGCTTATGATATACGTTATTTTGCAGATACAGTAAATAATTTAGAAATACAGTTGAACAAACTTTCTGAATTGTGCAAAGAGTAAAGAATATCTATTAATTTAAAACAAACGGAAATAATGGTTTTAGGAATGGTGGACAATTGAGGTGAAATTGAGATTAGGAGGGTCTACAGTTAAAAAAACGTCTGTTTATAAGTATCTGGGCCTGGTTTTTACTCCAAAGCTATAGTGGTCATCTAATAAATTCAAGTTTGCCACTCAAGCTAAGAAGGCATTATTATCTATCAAACCATGACAACGTAAATTTTAATATTATCCATATACAGAATGCCTAAACTGTTTAATACAATGGTCACATTCTTACATTCGGGGCAGGAAAATGGTGGACTGAATACTCTGATACTAAAGAAAATGTACGCCTACAATAGTTTTGTTTAGGTTTTTTTTAGGTGTAAATAAATGTCTGTATTATACTATCCGATTGTGGAATATAACCTTAAGTGGTGTAAACTACTATACTGCATATGTCGAATAGTAGATTTCCAAATCAATGCTAGTTCATTCTGAAATCACATAATGATATTGGAACTAAACTAGGCAACACATACAACATCTTTTATAATCGTATGGTTTGGGATATGCTTGGATATCTTAAGATACCTCATACTTTATATGTTTAATTAAACGAGTGTTCCTTTCAAAACTCACAGTTCTCCACGTTGTGATCTCTATAAACATATCGTTTTTTTGTTGAATCCATAAAGATACATATTGACAGATATCCCTCCCTATTACAGAAAGGCTTTAGGACGTTTTCATTGTTATAGTCATAAACTTAGAATATAAAAAGGTAGACATTTAAATATTGAAATGGAAAATCGTGTATGCTCCTATTGATTGCTCTCTAGAGATATTGTGATAATTGATAATGAATACCATGTGATAAATCGGGTGCATGAAGACAGTCATTATTGCATTTATGGTACACTGCGAAAGAAGATTTTAGAAGATTTTATAATTTACTCAAAAGTGAAAACATTATAGTTATTAAAACAATCGCAGAGTTTATCTCTGTTTAAATGAAACTTAAAGATAATGCTTACTGAAGCAAAAGTCATTGCCATGCAAAACTGCTGAGTGTAACTTTAACAAAAGGCATTGCAAAGGTAGTTTATTTTCTAAATACAAACTTTTCTGCTGTGTTCTAACTTTCTGCAACTGTGATTTATGTTATCATATAATATTTACAAATAAATAATAATTATTATACTATGGAAGAATAAACTGCCATTGTAAACACGGTTTATCTGACACAAAAGTATTTTTCCTGAATGGTCATCGCTCACAGGCCAAATAATATCTATAGTTTATATATATCTAAATAAGTTACGCAATATATTGATGAACGCTGTGAATTTAACACTTGTCCTGCTGTACGCAGCATTTGCGTGTACTAGATTAAATCCTTTCGCTGACAAAGGCTACCAAAGCCCTTTAAAACATTGCAGATAGTGAGAAAGCTCGTATCGATCTGTCTTTTATTGAATCCGCATTGTTTGCCAAATTTCCAATTGGACGAAAAACAGAGTGGTCCGAATTTCAACATGGAAGAGTCGACTTTGTGAAATTCGATAGCGAAAGACTAAAAGTAGAATTATGAGCAATAACAACTAAGATAAACCTACCCGTTCGTGTAGTCTTGGCCAATATTGATCGCTTCTCATAATTGTTAAAACTAATTAAAGATTAGTTCATAAGTATGAAACAACCTGTCCAAGTTATTGGGTGATGATACCGATGTCAGGAATTCAGCAGGATAATGGTTAGTATGAAGTGTTTTATTTTACTTCGATTGCAAAATAAGCTTTTAGCTTGTATTAATCACGCTCGATGTCTGCTTCCTGTAGACGTGACAAGTACTCGCACCGTTTGTGTGGAAAAATCCTAAAGGCAGAACCCGCTCATTACGGGATTCGAACCCCCGTGACCTTTGGTACAAGAGGCTGTCGCTCTACCTCTGCACCACTGCCTTCCACTATAAGATAATAGTTAAATCTGTATACAACTTAGTCGATATGCTGTACAAATATACAAGTAGTACTATAGCATGTGGACAGATGTGACAACAAATCACACATCGCTGGCATCCAACATTTTCCCACGTGCAGACGCACTATAACACATGTATAGCAGACGACCTTAGAAAACATTGTGGCAAATGAAAATCCGTCAGTTGCAGATTTGGTGTTAGTGGGAAAGGGTTGCGGGACTGTTACGAGATTTTGTTTTTACTCGGGTCTAATTTCAACAACCTTACTTAGCGCTAAGTAATACTTAAATACTTTAAAGCATATATCCTCATGTTTGTTTCCCTATCGACAATGCCAAGATTTTTCTTTTTTAGTAATGGGATCGTTACAGACTATTGCTTTAGTAGGCGGAATCCGAAAATACTCATCATTGTGAGAGTTGAATATAGAATTACTTCACATATGTCTTTCTATATTAGCTCTCCGGTTCTGAACACCATCTCGAGTCCAGAGAGATGTCTTGGTAGTTGAAGATCGTATATATAATGTTAGCGAAAATGGAGGATATGTGGAATAGTTTTAATAATGAATGGACTGTTGCCAGCAAATACTTATGTTGTACCTTTCGAATCGCAAAATATTTCTTATCTAAAAATCAAAATGCGTTGGCATATCAGCGGAAAATGAATGTTTTACGACATCGCATACTCAAAAGAATGAATGAATGAATGTATATTGTTTTATGGCGCATCGACAGCTAAGGTCATTTAGCGCGCAATTAAATTTTATTAT
>JAUELF010297289.1:0-18664 GCA_031471495.1 Clinocardium nuttallii | reverse complement strand
ATTTGCTACAAAATGTGAAAATTTGGACAATTTTATTTCTATGGGTGATATTTTAACCAGATAACAGGTGTACAGGTAGAGTGTCTACGTCCCTGCCATTATACAGGTTATACATAGACATACCTATTACTTTACGATACATTAGAAACCCCTTTACATATTGCGGTTTACAGTGTTTGCATTGACCTTTCTGATCCGAACACGACCAGTGGGCAATGGGTTTACACAAAATCATCGAATTTAGTCATTGTGTAAACAATAATAATTGAAATACAAAATGAAGTGGAATATAATTTAAATATTACTTATCTTAAATGGTTGGATGAGATTAATCTTGACAAGAAATAGTTTGGATCAATGAATTCAAGGGTCATCAATTGTTTGTTTCAATCATATATACCGTGCTTCACCAAAATATGTCCCTGACTAAACATGTTTAACACGTCATACAAAATTAAAATAGTGTTAAACTGAAGTTTTTGTTAATTTTTGCCATGGTAACCAATCGTAGAATTGACCGAAATAATACCGAATGTGTCGATGTTTCACATTTTTATTCGAATGAAAGAAATATAACATTTTGCAAAGGTCAGTACGTTTCAATTACAGATGAATGATTTTCTGAAAATTGAATTTGTTTTATATTCAATACTATAAAGTCTTAATTTCAATTAAAACTTTAACATAGACGACATTTACATTTTGAAATACAATACGCCAGAACTCTCCCTTTGGAAACCAATAACAGAAATAAAGTTCTCAAGTTGTAAAGTCATTACATTTGATTTGACAAGAATTGCTAAAATGCGAGAAATCTGATTAGAATGGTGACCTTGATATTTATTATGTTATGGTGTTCATGGTAAACACAATAATTGCTCATGGCAAAAATTATGTTAGCATTACAGCATTATAAAGATATATACGTTATACGAAAAGGGTTTTTTAAATGTAGAAAGGGTTGATTTTAGTATACGTTGTCTTGTGGCAATGGTTCTTATTAATATAAATCAATCAGTATTTGCTGTCGAAAAGTGACACCATATCAGATACCTTTAAGTTTGGCGTTGACGCGTATATTACATACATTATACAATATAAGATGAAAATATAGAATTTTGCAAGGAGCCGAAGTAAGAGCCTTATAATCACTCTCTGTTAACTTCTCGTGCGAAATCAAGTATATATTAATATGCTTAACTCGTACTTACTGATATGTGCCGTCCCTTGAAAAAACCAACATTGTGGACGCGACATGGATAAGCCTAAGAATGCCGTGCAGGCTTACATTTTTCGTCTCTAGTGGATATCTGTTTCAGAAATCATTACTCTATATCTATATACCCCTGAGACGAAATGTGTCGGCTTGGATCAGTCTGGTCGGACTGCGAAGGCTGGTCTGAGTCGATGTATTACTAAGATGCCATACTTTTGGCTTTTCGCGGAACGGCTCATATGTCTTTGTGTTTTCTTTATTGACATGTATTTATATTATACTCAATTTATGTTAATCATATTTGCCTATAATAATGGCGGTCAATAGCATTATTTTTTGAAGATTAAAACAATAGCATCATGATTGTTTTTGACAAATTCTTACTTATTAATACACTAGTGATATAGATGCAGATGCAGCGAATGAAGCAGACACATATAAGACAATACGAAGGTACAGGTTGATCTTGGTCCTTTTTATTGTTCGCTATTGGTTTTATTGTAGGACGGGTACAGTGTTGTTTAAACTTGCGAACAGCAGGACGGGGTCAACTACATTGAGACATATGTACGTGTCAATAACTATTCATTTTAAAGTCATGACATAAATAACATTATCAGTATTTAATTGGTGTCCATGAACAAAATTCAAACTAATTTGGCTATGGTCAAACAAATGGTTAGTTATATACTGATTGCAATCCATAAGAAAATGGCATTGAAGAATCTTGGATTAAATTATTGCCTTATAATCGACGGGATCCCCATGTACACATTACTTACAATGGTTTACCTTAGCATTATGAATGTTGGATTCCGAAAAATCCACCGAAACCAATTACAGAAAAAAACAAAACACAAAGTATATCCATATTTTTCTTATTAATTATAGTATTTTTGACATTAACCAGAGTTGCCGCTTAAATCATAAACGTCAATAATAGTGCCAGCTGTCATGCAATGAGTTAAAAATTGAGATATAGCTATATTGAGGAAATTAATGCAAAACATTAACTGTGCTTATTTTTTAATTTCCATATACTTGTGGCGTATTTAAACTTAGGTCTACTTTACAGAAATCCTATGGAATGTTCCAGTCCATTGATATACTTCGAGTCTACTATGTTGTACATAAATACAGTATTGATATATTACTGTGTTAATTATGATTAACTTAAGCCTGTCCGTGCTATAAACTAAATGTGTCACCTTCACTGCAGACGATTTGTGATTATTGTGAAAAACAGGAATTGATCAAAAAGAAAAGACAATCCCCCAATTTTTCACTAGATTCTCGACTTTAGATGAAACCATACTTTCAGTTGTCTAGATAATATATTGTTATACTACTTTTACCGGGAACTCCAAAATCATAATACCAAGTTAACATAAGTGTAAAGAAGGAGATAATATTACGACTGCTAAGGCATGTCCATGACTATTGTCCATGACTATATTGTTATCGAATAGTACGGGCGTTCTACTAGATATACCCAGTGGTTTACCTCACTATGAATTGATAAATTCCGAGCCACCAGTTACACCACCATGGGCAATAGCAAAATATTCCTTTTTTTCCATTCAGAGTGCCTTTCCTGCAATAACTATAATGGCCTTTTAATTCGTTAACATCAGCCATTTCGACAAACCTTCACAGAATGGATATGTTATGAAAGCTGCGGCAAAATGCCCCTTATCACATTCTAAGCTCCGCCTATTATTTGTTATCATTACATTGACCCTCTTTACACATACATACGCTTTCTGAAATGGTCGCAAATAGAGAAATTACTCATGTGAGCATTTTTTAAATTTTATATTAATAACATTCAACAGAACTTTTATAAAAGCATGTACATTGCCCAGGAAACCATACCATAGTAATTAGTTATTAGTGACACATGGTGCTACAAATATATCTTTACCAATGGCATCTGATTCAGATATACTTTTTTTGTAAGCAGTTATGTCAACTTAGTCTTATACTTAAATACATTCCTCCATGCATATTTCACAAAATATAAGGGAAACTAAAATGCTGAAATGTGCTTTTAAGTATTTAAGTATTACTTAATTCTAGTTTTGGTTTAAAACTTATCTATTTTACATCGATTGAGAAACAAACTTTAAGATTGTATAAATCTCGTTCAGTGTTTGCTTCCTGAGTACTTAACCAGTACTTGCGCCGTTTGTGTGGATAAATCCAAGATGCAGAACCCGCTCATCACGGGATTCGAACCCAAGACCTTTGGTACAAGAGGCAAATGATCTACTTATGTACCACTGTCTTCCACTAACTCTAAGTAAGGTTGGTAGAAATGGACCCAGATCAAACTCCATGGATGCGCAATGTGACGTGAATCTGTATGGATCTGCTGGTTGAAGTACTTGTTCACGGCCAATCTTGTTTTACTCATACTTACCTACAACGTTTGCAGCATACTATCATCGCATAACCTCCCCAGCTATATCTCTTAACAACTTTACGCCAACCACGACACATTTTATCCGGACATTTCATACAGAAATATGTAATCACGTTTTTGGAAGCACCACAAATACATTGCAGTTCAATCTTATAATTTTCAAGGTTATAATCATAGCGGCACTCTTCTTCGGTATGGAACGGATAATAATTTAGGTCACCACTCATTGCCAAGAGTAAGTAAAACTGAAAAGTTATTTCAAATTGAACTTACAAAAAGGTATGTTCCACAATAATTAGAAGTCTACACGTATATAACTCGTCGTGTGACACTTTGTTTGTTCAATTCTGTATTGGTAAAACCCACGAAGATACATCTATTTGAATTAACTTGAGCTGACGATTGAGTTTCGTAACGCCATAACACGTTCATTTCCATAAAACTGTATGTTTATTGCAAGGAGTTAAAGATCATAATAAATTAATGTTACAAATAAGAAGATTGCATCAAATCTTAAATTCAGTTTGACGTCATATTGATTGTAAAAATAGGACCATGTTTTTGGTATCGTTCATGTATATGTGTCTGTGGCGTATTGGTGAGTTTTGTATATATTTAGTTTGGCAATAGAGTTCGGTCGGTTATATAATAAATTTCCATTTCTTTGATACAGACGGCATTGTCGCCTATGCATCGACATTTTAAAAATAGGAGGATCTTTGCGATCACATCACGCTAGTAGTACCGTTATATTCCTTTTAGGTGGCATATTGGCGGCGGTTTTTACGTCTTTAGTTTGCCACAAGTCATTCGATTGGCTATATATTCATAACCCTCTCCGAGATGTAGTAGACCTGTATTGTCTTTTCATAAATTGACTATTCACGGCACATTAGCAACATTTATCGCAGTTGAAATCTGTTTATATATTTGACTTGTATCAAGGACACACATGTTTAAAACAGCCAACTTGCTGCTGTATCCAATATAAATATACTTTGAAACATAAAAGGGGCTTCAGGACAGCTCTAGTATGGCTTACATTGCTGATATGGCTCTCACGATAGGTTATCTGCTTAGATCATTGGAAATTTAACCAGTTCACGCTTACCCACATACAATACATGTGAAGAAGAAGACTTTGAAGAATTCTTTAAAATATATAGTAGCTCTGTATTAATGAAAACAAACTATTGAATACAGTTCGGGTTATTGTGGCAAAATGAGATATTGCTGATCATGACCAATTTTTCCTGTCGTCACAATGTTGTCAAAAGCCGTCTGCTGCCAGGTTGTCGTGTATCAGCTATATTTATATATTGAAAAAATGGATTAAGTTGTGTTATAGTTTTATTCAGTATATAAACATAATTGTAAGCTGCATGTATCACATATTTACAATCTGTTAAATATTGCCATTTTAGTCTTCGTTCTTCATCGGCGATTGATTGGGTTGATTCTGGAAACATAAAATGAGTGACGTTAGGCGGAACCCTACATTCTGACGTGTTAAAGCCTTTCCCACCTGAGACACATTTTGACGCAATAGAAGCAGACGACTTTTGAAAACATTGTGGCCAAAGGTGAAATTGATCACGATGAGCAATATCTCTTTTGTTTGGCAATGTTTTCAGCTTTATTTAACAATAAAGCTATATTTTATGGAAATGTTCAGGTTTTTGTCAAAATGTTTTCCACGTCGTTGCTGCATATTTGTTGTATGTGCAAAAATGGGAAAGGGTTAAATCAACGTCAATACAGAGTTCCCACAACGACACTAAATAATCTCCTTTGTCTGCCATTTAGATATGTTTTGTATGACATGTCTTTGACAATAAAATCAATGAGTCTGCTAAGCATATTGCCTGAAAATAGATATATAAAGTGGTCTCGCGAAAACTCGAAGTCAACAGGGGCACATAAACTACTTTGAGTTTTCAACATGTTCGAGGTAGCCTAGATTCCTGCTAAATTCATTTATGCTTGTTCGACTTCGCTAATCATTTATAAAAACTTGTATACGTTTTATAAATAAGTGAATTAATTAATATATTTGAATTATCAGATATTCGAGAAATCGCGAGTCCTCTAAATAACAAACGCTTGATTGATTGTTGTTTTACGTTGCTTTCAACAATGATTCAATTATATCACGGCGTTTCCTGGGTTACTTGCTTGACTGGTCCATTTATCCTGGAACTAGCTACTTGACCGCACAACATTGGGTGCCAAGGAAGTCAGCCATTACCTACGTGTATAAAGTCTTCCACCTAACACACTTGATCAATTTCAGACGTAAATGAGTCGTGTTGCCGTTTTGTACAGGCATCAAATTAGTGCGCTCCGCGAACGAGACGATTGTGCTACACTTCGATCATTTATAATCAATTTGAAAGTAAGATTGTTTACAGATTCACATAGGATTCCGTAGTTCCAATTGTAATAATTCATGAAACAGCAGATGTACCGCAACAAATAAGACAAGAGTCAATTTATCTGATAACACACTTTTTTGACATTCCATATGCACTTAATTATTGTGTCAATACATTTGTAAAGGTATACCATCAATGAACACAGATAAACAATCCCTGTTCTACGTATCATTCTTTATGCGTAAGCAATATGGGCCCTCTCGCGAGAAAACCAAAATTGTGGACTCTGCGTAGGGTATCGACCCGGATCAGCTAAAGCATGTCGCGCAGGCTTACCCGAACAGACACTTTTCGCCTCCTGTGAATTTTCTGTTTCAGGATTCATTACTTTTTACCCCTAATCCCCTGAGACGTAATGTGTCGGCCTGGATCAGTCTGATCTGGGTAAATACATTACGCATAGGCCAAAATGTATATCATACCTTTTTTTGACATTATGTTCATTTAACGCATGGCTTGGGGCACACCTCTTGGGTTGTACCTAATAAAAAATAAATATTTAAACGGTGCTTAAATAGACATATCGTCGTGACTCTCTGACGAGCGAATACCATGATAAGATGCTGCTATCACGCAGTCTTATAAGGGTATCACCGAATCGCCATATTCTAGAAGTTTTGTAAACTCGTATCAGTATTAGGGTCCGAAGTAATTCAATATTTGAGCGGTGCTTCGGATAAATCAACCATCGGGCAATTGCGAACAGTGTAGATGCAGATCAGCCTTTTGGAAGATACTAAAACATTGACTATGGCTTAGGCAAAAGTAAATAAATGTATAATTATACAATATGTCAGACGAAAATTCAGTATTTGGTATACCAAGCGGATAAGGTAATTTGAATTAATAGGTTGGGGAACCAGTAAAATGCTGTATAACATCATCGCGAAATGAAAAACCATCCAAAATATATCTAGATAAATTGAAAAAGTTATTTTCCTTAAGAACTTGATATTAATATTTAATGAATATGTGACCATTGCAAATTATAAAAACGATTGTGTCTCATAGTTGTATATTTTAGACAACGTACAAGAAAACGAACTTACAAATTGTTCATAATTCTGATTTTAAAAATTGCAAAATATAACAAAGAATATCTGTTGATGTGATACCTTATTATAATGAAATCTGGGATGCCCCAACACAGTGCGGCTAGCCATTTACAAAAACAAAATATTCCAAAATCGCCTTTGGCGTTGTAACCCTTATAGCACTTATGGCAATGTTTCTTTAACTCATTTACGTCACCCATGTTTAATTAAGATCGTCAGCCGAATGTTGCGCATGTTACATATGGATGGCAATTATTTCATAACGACGCCTACAATCACGAATGATAACGATGACTCCTCCTCAGTACAGGGTTTCCCACATGCACACGTTCTGAAGACATCTGCAGTAGGCCTTTCTTAAAACATTATGGCAAAAGTAGTAATTGCTCAAATTAATTGTTCTACTTTATTTTATATCAATAGATTCTGTATTAGAGAAGTTAACGAAATGCTTTAAAAACATATTTGAGCCGTCCCTCAGAAAACCAGCAGTGTGTGCGTAATGTATCGACCCAGATCATATCACTCATTTCGCGCAGACTGATCCGAGCCAACACATTCCGTCTCAGGGGAATAAAGGTATAGAGTAATGATTGCTTAAACAGAAAATACGCAGGAGGCGAAAAGTATATATTCGGGTAGGCATGCGTGGCATGCTTAGACTGATCCGGGTCGATACTTTACGCAGATTCCACAGTGTTGGTTTTCTCACGAGACTGCTCATTTTCAGTTGTGTTGCTTGTGTGAAATGATTGAAATGTAACCCTTATTCACAGAAAATCAACTTGGCATATATCTCAAGTATCTCCCCGTGCACCCATACAATCTGCCAATGAATAGCCAATCATCATCATAAGTATCTTGGGACCTCCCTTGAAGAGGTGTAAATAGTATTGTCAAACTGCGCAAACGTTTAGGTTGTTATGTATGCACACTGGTCGTAAGTATACCCTAGTTAGTTTACGCATAACACGGCCTATCTTCTGATACTAAAGCATGTCACCGAATTGAAAAGTCGGACGGTATTGGTTCGTGCAACATACTATCAAAGTTAAAGCCGGAGATAGGTATATCCTTAGTGTGGTATGACCAGATAGTGTTTGGATAACCGTATTTTTGACGGTCAAAATAATATCATACCCGATGAAACAATATGTTAATACTGTTTCCTGAAGATTCAGAAGCGAAGCAATAAACATGACTCAGACAATGTGGTTTACAGTATGCTCACATCATCCGTACTTGCATTTCAGGGAATGTTGTCAAAGAGTTAAAAGTAATATGACGACTAAAAGTCTACGTAACAGGTTGTATTTATGGCTTCATTGAATGAAGGGGAGTGGTGAAGGTTCCGGTTAAGACTATGCAGATTCAAAGGCTTACATGTTTACGGATGCGATACAAATCCGTTGTCGCTCGACGCCGGTCATAGTTCGAGTACATTTGTTTCCTGAAGTGAAATGTTTATTCCAAGACAAAAGTTTCATTGGATTATCTCATCCTATTGCTCTTTTATCCAGCTGTCAACTTTTACAAGTCTTTTTTTAACAAGGATTGTTTGATCAGATATAGTAGAGAATCGTTATCATCAGTATCACTTTAATTCGTATTCATGCATGTCTAATCACGTAAAATATCGTGCAGACTGATAATTGACTCTACATTCTTTTTCAACAAAAATTGTCACCAAAGTTTGCCTTTCTGATACAGTGTATTCAACATTATATTTGGCACTTACTCCTCATAAATACTTGACCTCCATACATAAAGATCGGCCTGCACATCCTTGTTATACAATCCAAGTGTAACTCGTTTGCGAAACGTTTCTTGAATGCGACTGGTTAAGTGGATGCACAGGGAAATCTGAATCTACACTTGCCATTACCCATGTACTACGGCTGTTTTGCGTTATATGGCTAAAGTGAAATCTTCAAAATTCTTCTTCTCCGAAAGTGTCAGGCCGATTTTCAATATAAATTGTTGAAATATTCCGTGGACGACCTTCTTTTTTGGTTGAAAGACATGGCCGTCAGAGGACTGGGCTGTTTTGCCCTATATGACAAAATTGAAAAATCTTCTTCTCCTAAACTATATGGCTGATTCTCAGATAATTTTGCAGAAATGTTCTGTGGGTGACAATCTACAAGATTCCTTTGAAGCAATGTTGGTTGTAACAAAACATGGCCACCAGGCGACAGTGCTCTTTGGAGATTTATGTTTTGCATGTTTTGGCCGTGGAGTAATACTTGCCCTCTTAGGCCTCTTGTTTGCGAAACAGCTTATTGTAAATGTTTGTATTACCAAGTCGTTCTATGTAGTCCACTGCGCGCACATTCAGAAAAGTACCGTGTCTACCGACGTTTGGGGTTCGTTGGACCTTCATTGGACCTTCAACCAAGTCAAATTAGTCAGATATGTTGAAAAACATAGCCATCGGGTGCCGGGGCTTACCTTCCTTGTATGGAAATACTATTGTTCCATATTTAAGGCCGACTTGTCAATACGTCAATACATATTATTGTCAAAATGAAATGGTCTCATTTAAAAATATACTTTGACAAATGTTCCGACGCTGACCCGTTCATGTTTGATCGGTGGAAATAATGGTCTCCAGGGGGCGGGGCTTGTATTCCCGATATGGACTCTAATTGATGAGAGATACTAACTTATGGTGGAATACTTCTGCCACCAAATAACACATTATCACGTTATATAACTAGTTAGTCACTTAATTTCCATGATAAATATCTTAATAAAGCGATAATTTGTATGTTAACAAGATACCTACTAGTTAGTCAGATAACTATCTTGATATTTATGTGGTTAACTGGTTATGTGCTAGTTACCTACTTAATGAAAATAACTATAATTTAGATATATGTTAAGTATCTGTTAACATAAGAATTAACGCGTTAATTAGATAGTTATCATGATAATGTAGTGACTAACTAGTTATAAAACGTGATAATTCAGTAGTTATGCGGTGGAATAAGTATGTCACCATATTAAATAGTCCATTATGAAAACTTTTGTCGTTTACCACTATGTGCTCACAAGTCATCTACTGTATCGTCAGAAGTGTTTGCACTTTGGGAAGTTTTAAGTTGAGTGCTACAGACAAACAGTTGATGTCGAAGTTTTTGCCGGACTTGCAAATATTTCAAAAAAATAACATAGGTATACAACTGTGTTTGAAGTGTGAAGCACGTCAAGTATATATTTGAAAACTTTACATATAACATTGCTAAATGAGAAAATCATCGCTGATCCTCAAGGTCCGGGTGGAAATCAAACAACAAAGGGATAAGACGTTCTTTCTTCCTTTTACTAGTGCATAAAACTGTTCTTACATTATATTAGTCAGTGCATTGAAAAAGGTGCAAGTTGATGTTTCAGAACAGTGTATGTTCAGGTCATCATGTACACATGCTCCGGCTTTACTGTACCTACACATGCTCATATAATCTAAACACGCGATTGTTTACGTTATATGTGAACAGTGTAGATTATTTTCTCACACACTGACTCATGAACATGTATATATTTATAAGGCAATATCTTAAGGAAACATTAACTCGTTGACATATGTCTTTCACACCTCACGTTGCAGTCAAATTGCACAAAATATATAATTTGCTCCACTTTCAGAGGGATATGCCGTCAGTTCTTTTTATTACATCACACATTGTTTACCTGGTATCTGAAACATAATAATCGGTTAGTTAGTTCATGGAGTTAAACGCCGTGATCAATAGTATATCAGATGTATCACGATGGTCCATTCACCTACCCATGTTTTTCCAAGTTTATCACAATAACCATTAACCTTTTTCCTATTGTAACCAATTTGCAACAGATGCATTTTGGTAACACTATCGAGAAATGAGAAAATGCTCATTATATGAGCAATGGTGAGTAATGATAGTTATCTTATAGAGCTTTTCAATTTCTTTCTCAAGATATCTTCAACGGTGTCTGCAGCAGATTTGTTGTAAGATTGTTTTCCTGTGACATGGCATATCATATATTGATGCAATCTGGAAGTATGTTTAATCGATAGCTAGATCGTCACAGAGAACGTTCAGTTAACCCTATCCACATACAGCAAATCTGCTGCAGGGGACTATGATGATTCTTTGACAAAAATACGGAAACCTTTTGTCAATGAAAATTGAACAAAGGCAGATATTTCTCATCATGCGTTTTTCTCCATTTACCATAATGTTTTCAAATGTCATCTTTTACATGTGAGTCAAAAAGTACGTCTGTATCTTAGAAAAAGTAAATTGTATACTAAGAGCAGATCTGTGCTTTATTCTGATGTTTTCATTTAATTTATAATGCATCTAAATGTGTTGGAATTATTTTTGCGATCTGCAAAATAACCGTTTATTTGTTTGACATTCACTTCGGCATGACATTATTTTTCCCACTGTAAAACGGCATGTTCAGAAACCTGGCCTGGCCTGCTGACACATAATTTTGTGTCGGGTTAGGCCAGATTTTATATATGTTTTGAGTACAAGCACTGAATATTCTGGTACACAATGATAGACCTGTATATAGAAATTAAAATCCATGCTTAATATAATGATTTTTTGTACTCTCAATATGTATGAAATCTGGCCTGGCTTGGTCTTAGAACAAGCGCTGTCAAACTTGATATTTTAAGCAATGGTACATCAACTTAAATATATATTAATAATGATAATGATGATGATGACGACAATGATTATAAAAAATACTATACAAACCAGAAAGATGATCGGTTGGACAATAACAACATAATTGAAGGACACGGCCCTCTGGCTTGTCGATGATCGTGTACATACAATTGCTGTCTAAATGTGGTTCAACACCATCCTCATGTTCGAGGTCATACCATGTAACCGAGTCCGTCTTGTAATCCCCCTGTGTGTTATAGTTTCCACAATAACAAATTCGAATCAAAAGATAAACGACCTTGCATTTCACAAGTATGGTTGTTTCTTCTCTCTTGTATTTACAATGATGATCTACTTTGTGTTGTTCAGTTGCCATCTGTTTCTGTTTGGCTCCAATAAGATGTCTATGCTCTTGTGGAATATCGTTTATGGTTACGTAATTACCCATACTTCTTCTTGTTTTCTGGATATATCCTACGTTAACTATGGTCGTTTTGGCTCTATGTTCTCTTTTATTAATGGGCGCGGGTTCAAATAAGCATGTTCATTCAAATGGCTGATATAATTAATTGGTGGATGAAATAAGCGCCACCTACTTGTTGACGTTTAACTCTTATCTATGAACTATATGTTACAGTATACCAAACCCCGTTTCCCCATTAACTTTAACATTTTAGTTGCGTCAACATACACCTGCAAAGTGGAAGAGGGGGTTAACACTATTTGGTTTGCATGTCATGTACGACGTGGAGAAGCAATCATATACCAATGTAAAACCACATCAAACTATAGGATGGTCCCCACATGCATTGTTCGATGTCCATGTTGTTTCATATAGCAAAGTTATGGCTAGATCAAACGTAAATGACTGGCTTGGTCATTCTTAGTGAATAATGCAGTTCAAGAACAACCTGTGTATTTTTGCCGTCGAATATTGGGTCGATTTTCCTAGAGCACGGCTCAAATCAAAATATAGTTATTGCTGTTGATCAATTGTATTTTATGCTATCGCCACGACCTTGCTTTAATTTAGTCCTTAGTATTATCGAATAGGAACATGTTTATACGCAATACGTTTTTATTAAATTTGGCAACCACTTTATTAGCGATTTAAGATTCCTAGATATAAAGATGCTTTTAATAGTTTGAAGAGTATTGTCAAACTGTGAAAACGTTTAGGTTGTTATGTATGACACTGGTCGTAAAATATACCGTGGTTAATTTACGCATAACACGGCTTATCTTCTGAAACTGATGCATGTCACCGGATTGAAGAGTCGCACGGTATTGGTTCGTGCAACTTACTATCAAAGTAGAAGGGGCGGAGCTATGTTAATCCTACGTGTATAGATAGGACTAGTTAGCATTTGGAAAACCGTATTGCTAATTGTCTAAAATAATATCATACCATATGCAACAATATGTTGATACTGTTTCCTGAAGGTTTAGAAGCGACGCTAAAAATATGACTCTGGCAATAACGTATACAATACAATACAATACAGTATACAGTATATTTACATCCTCCGTACTGGCATCTCAGGGAATGTTGTCGAAGAGTACAAAGTTACATGACGACTAAAAGTCTACGTAACAGGTTGTATTTATGGCTTTATTGAATGAAGGAAAGGAGTAAAGGTTCCGGTTAAGACTATACACATACAAAGGCTTACATGTTAACGGATGCGATACGAATCCGTTGTCGTTCGACGCCGGTCATAGTTTGAGTGCTCTTTTATCAAGCTGGCAACTTTTACAAGCCTTTTTTGAAAAGGATTGTTTGGTCAGATATAGAAGGGAATGTTTATCATCATGACCGCTTTAACTTGTCTTCATGTCTAATCACGTATAGTATCGTGTAGACTGATAATTGACTCTACACTCTTTTCACAAAGAAATTAGCTCAAAGTTTGCCTTTCTGATAAAGTGTATTCAACGTTATATTTGGCACTTACTACTCGGAAGCAAACCATGGTATACTTGAAATATATAAATCAAGATCGGCTTGCACATCCTTACTATACAATCCAAGTGTACATCCTTACCAAACGTTTATTGAATGCGACTGTGAATATCTGGCAAACATTGCATATACATATCAGTATAAGCGGATGCACAGGAAAATCTGAATCTACACTTGCCGTTACCTATGTACTATAGTTTTCTTTGGGCATCACACTTGTATTCAAAATATAGATATTGCTCCAGTATTTGGTACGTTTTTTATGAGTACTGTATATATTTCCTTGTTGTTTAAGTACTACGCAAAGGTGTAACTCTTTAATCATGTTGGAAACAGTTTATGTAAATATCTGAATCAAACACGGGTAAGATGTAGTTTGTTCTCATCGTCGGGTTCAACCACATGCAGTTGTAAACGTTAATATACCCTGGTCTTGTCGGTATAGCACTACAAAGCACTCAACACACATGGGAACGCATATGGATATGGTGTTGTTGTCATAAGTGTTTTACTTCACAGAAACCAATAAATCTGCAAGGACGTGTGAGTTAAAATGGATATAACACTATTTGTAAAGATTCAAATAGTCTCTGTTTGTTCATTTTGTAGATTTCAAGGTGATCAAAACATATCGAAATTCGGCCGACATATGTCAAATTATGGTGTCAAATTTTACTTGAAATTGAAATCAGACAAAGACTTCATGAGTTTCGTTTTGCCACGCACTGAATTGTTATTGGTTGGATATGTTCTCATTTTGGGGTTACCAGATATCACGACTACTACGCATGTTAACCGAGTAAGATAAAGGACACGTTATTGATATTCACCGAAGCTTAGAAATGAACCCTTTGTTCATTTCACATAAGTGAAATGGCTTGAGAAGAAACGAAAGCCATAATTGTACTACCAGGATTTAGATATATTCACATGGCGTACTTCTTGTCTCCATCTCATATGTTGTTCTCTTCCGTAACAAGAAATGTTCAACAGTTTTACTGAGTTAGAGTGGATACATTGTGTCAAAACGAGAAGTGCCAAGCGTTAACACATTATCTGTCAGGTGTACGATATATCAGGAGTGAGGTTAATACACATTAAACCGTGAACTTATTCAAAACAACTTAATTCTATTCAGCAAAACGAAGTAGGATTTCATGGGGAAAACCCTGACACATACTGGGATTTCGAGAAACGTGTTTCTGCTCCTCTGTATATTAGACAAATGGCTGGTTTGGGCTTGTCTTTATCTCACAATAAACTTGCGTCATCTAGTGTATTTATAATATTGCAGTCCTTGACATTCTTTGACTATGATCAATATATCTCAGACAAAAATATCACCATTGTTCTTGTCAATTATATTTGAAATGTCTTATTTTACTCAGTAGACAACATACCATATACTCATGGTAGAAAAGGGTTGCAGTTTTCGACTTTTGCCATTCTCTACTGATCACAAAGAAATAACCTCAAACGAGTTGTTACAATATTTTATTCTACGAAACGTGCTTTTGAAGCTAAACAGTCTCCATACACACGATATCAATTTATTTTAAACAAAATGCAAAATGCAAAATACAAGAACATGTTCAGTTTTATACCGAAATTCTATATAAAAAAAAACAAAAAAACAATATGCAGGCACACTATCAGTATACAACTCAGAGATTACTTTGTAAGATATAAAAAAGCAGTAACAGCTCGGTGTCTTAATATTTAATATTTCGTTTTGAAACACGAAACTTACTATCATACCTTAAAACATGTAAAAGACATTTGCAATTGCTTTTATTAGTATGAATAAAAAACCAAGGGTTCTTGTCGAAAACCTTCCAATTCAAAGGTTTCGGTGGTTCAAAATGTCAATTTCGTGAAAGAGTTAAGCTATTATGCATACATTCAGGTTTATGCGGATATCGTCGGGTTTTCTATTTTAAGATCATATAATAGTTTATGTGTTATGCCATTCACGCTTGGGGTAAAATCATAACGCAGAAGGATGGTGTCAAATTTAAACATTTGATAAAATGTGATTTACAAAGATTTGTTTTACGCATAGCCCACAAATAATATAATGATAAAACATTCACATATGATACAGCTATATTCATTTGCGCCACATTATCCAAAATGTCAACGCCAACTACAACATGAAGCCATAGATAATCGAACCGACTCGATTGTGTAGTGGTAGAGAATTAACCTTCAGTACGGGAGGTCAATGGCTCACTCCTCCGACAAGATCATACCATAAAACTTTAAAATAGGTAGAAATGGCTTACCCTTCATGGCGCCCATGACTTTGGGGTACGACTGACTCGCTGTTGTCAGGGTACATGGACCAGTAGAACTGGTAGATTATCCAGTGATTGCCGTCATTTAACTGTAAAATTGTTGCAATTGGCGTAAAACACCATACAACCAAAGAAACATTGACACTTGTAGAAACAAACCATTGCATCTATGATATTCCTCTGTCAACACAAATTTCACAATTGAACTATTTTATTATAAAGACTTTATTTATTTTATTTTATTTGTGTTTGTTAACATGAACTGTTTTGCGTCTCAGTGTTTACTCTTCATGAATTTGTGACACAGATTTGACAACAAATTTGTTGAGCTAATATATCTAAAGTATTTTGGAAAAAGACTGTAACATTTATCAGAGCTGTTGCAATAGTGATGGAAAGAAAAACAACGGAACAATTCGATTGAAGACAATTTCTTTAGTAAGCCATGTATATGCTTAAGTACCTCATAAGGAAATGTCAGGTACACGAGTACAATAACAAATATAATTGTAAAAGGATAAGCAAGAAAGTCAGTAGTTATACTAACCTAAATATCCTGAGTGCCAAGGAAGCGGACATAACTTCCATTTTTACAATAATCTTTTTCGAACTGTGTACTTATTATTTTTATAAAAACACATTGATAACATTTTTTATTTATAAGTTGGTAGTTTGTTTATTACTAAATACACATACTGTTTTTCTGCGATATTATTTAACATCCCTCGTATGTACCTTTAACTCAGGTAAAATATCTACCATTAAATGCAAGCTTCTTTCATCAGAAATAATAAGTTAAGATATGTTTTGTGCTTATTAGAACAATAGCATCCACAGTTCCGTTCCATTATTCATCGAATATCTGAAGGTCAATCTCGTTCCTGAAAGACCGTTCATCTGTAATCACAATCTAGGGCCAATGAAGTCATCCTACTCGTTTTCGTCACAATCGACTCTGACAACATTGCAGTGCTCGTGATGATGCGAACCAAGACTAACTGTCTTACGGCCACGTCGAAAGGCTCTACAATAACATCGCAGTCATATGTTGCGGTTCTCCCAAGCGCATTCAGGCCGTCGGCACAAAATACAATAATTTGTATCGAACCGTGTTTATATTAGTATTGCTTTTTATAAAAACGAATTGATAACCTATTTATTTATAATTTGGTAGTTTCTTTATCACTAAATACACACACTGTTTTTCCGCGATATTATATAACATCCCTCGTTTATGAAAAGAAAAGAGAATGTATGTATCATCAGTACATCATGTTTGTCCATACGTACCTTAAATCAGCATACATATCTACCTTTTTATGCAAGTTTTATTCATCAGAAATAATAAGTTTAGATCTATGTTGTGCTTATTAGACCAATAGCATCCAAAGTTCGATTCCATTTTTCATCGACGACCCGAAGGCCTATCTCGTGCATGATAGGCCGTACAGTTGTTATCACATATTAGTACCAACATGAAGGTCGAATCTTCCTCGTCATCGTACTCGTATTCGTCACAATCGACACACTGTCTGTCAACGTGGCAGTTCCTTTGGTGATATTAACCAAGAAATACTCTCCTACGACGGTATCGAAAAGCTCTACAATAACATCGCAGCCATATTGTGCGGTTCTTCTCCGAAATGGCCCAATTACACCTATCATCGGTGTGTTTTGGATAGTTTATGTCACCATTCATCTTAAAAAGAATCGTCTGAATGGTTTGCTATCGTTTAAAGAATGACAGTCAATCTATCCACGCAAAAGATGTTTGAGCCAAAATACGCTATTGACATAAATTGAATATACTGTTATTTATATACCCGTTTACATAGTTTCTGCCTACGCATATATCATGTGATCAAAACTATATACTTGAGGGGAGATGACGTATTAAAATCACTTGTTCACATATTCATATATTAATTTATTTTGACTAAACTTGAATACAATATGTGAAGGACTTTTTTCGTTTGCGACTGCGATTCACGCTTATCGGAGTAATATATGGGGGTCTTTTAAAAAAACTTTACTCTTATTCTGCTACAGGCAATTATGCTGTACTCGTCTAAGGAAAGCACCTGCAAACCATGCTAGCCAAGGTCACTTGGTTCGTAATACTTATATGTTTTAACTGAACACAGAATACAGCTGAAATGCAGTGTTGCAAACATTGAATACCAAACTAGACACAATGCTGATTGCATTAAGACACATTTTCTCCATGCCCAAGTGTCGGCGAGCTTCACAACTGAGCTTGTTTTACAGGTATGTACATGCTAATACCAAACATAACCGCATGCAAAGGTATATCTCAAAGGAATATCTCATAGCACATCCAATGACACAGGTCACGACCTTTATAATATATTTTCTACTCAAACAATTGCTGTGTGTCCATTATTATTTTTACTTATGGATGACATTTTTACATTTGTGTTAGGGAAACCATTTATATGGAACTCTTGTTCCTATTTGTTAGAAACAAGAAATCCTATCCTTGGTAAGAAATTTGTTCTTAAATATTGTTAAAATAGGACTCATTAAATTTTATTCTGTAAAACATATTAAGACTGTGTCAAATAGGTGTTGACGTTTGACATCTTCAT
>JAUELF010297179.1:0-18666 GCA_031471495.1 Clinocardium nuttallii | reverse complement strand
CACGACGGACGGACGCCGGACAAAATGTGATCCCAATAGCTCACCTTGCACTTCGTGCATAGGTGAGCTAAAAATCGACCAACCAGTTTAGGAGGAGAAAAATGTTTGAGTGCTTCCTTTCGGTTGCCATGGAAACCAGAATTCTGCATTGATCAAACAAATTTGAAAGAATTTAGGAGAAGACATTGAGAGGAAGCTTCAAATAAAGTTTAATCCCAATTGGCCAAGTGGTAAGGGAGGAGAAGTAGTTTGAAACAAAAGGTAGACGCACGCACGACGGACAATTCGCCATGACATAAGCTCGACTGGCTTTCAGCCAGTGGATCTAAAAACCTTTCTGATTAAGTTAACAACAAAGCACGTGAATGTTCCGAAGATTATTTGCCTCCGTGCATTTGATCGGAGTTAAACTGAGCGGTTGGAGCGATACAATCGTAAAACATTGTCATATATTGAACAATTTAACTGTCTTAAATCACTTTCATGATTGCGTGTGATGAATGCATTGATTTGGTTTAATACGTTCCGTTTATAGTGCATTGACTTTCTTTATAGACCAATGTTTCTGCCATGTCAGAGTAACGCTCTTCGACCGAGAAACGCCATTTACAAAAGTAAAAGAACAACTGACTTGGTGAGCTTATACTTTCTTACTCGATATGCCATGAGTGAATAGACGTTTTAAAAACCCTTAACTTATTGATACATGAGATGATGGCTGCAAAAGTTTGTAGAGTTAAGGGTCTACATGTTAAAGGGTATAGCTCTACATTCCACTATGCAGCAAAACTTCCCAGATAACGTTATTGTAAGGAGCTGCCATAGAAAGTTTCCGAAAACTCAAAAGTATTTAGATATTTCCACAAGGTTCTATATAGTTTCATTAAACGAGTTTTCAATTTGCTGACGGCAATTTTTCTTCGCGACTGATAGATGACCTCAATTTAACAAGAGATGGGAATGTTGTAATTAACATGTTGAAGAGACAGTTCTGTATGAAGCAGCTTTAGAAATGAACTTTAATTCACATTAAACATATGTATGCCTGGTCCAGGGAAGATGATCAAATACTTGTATGAGATCGAGCAAGGTACCGATACCGTTCAGACCAAGGGCAGTAGGACTTGTATGCCATGGATAAAACACTTAAAAACAGATTGAATGAAAATGGCATAAAGTAATAAACATAGTTACATATATAACCCAATTAAATATGAAGATTTTCTGATTAAACATATTAATGTACTCTAGACATTGTCTTCCATTCACATATGGACATGCACATGTGATCCAGAAATTGCCTTTCATATATAATAAATATTTTCTAAATCATTTTAATTTACTCACGTAATTATACATGTACTCTTAACAATTGGCTTTTATTCACATATAAAAATGTTCATGTTCACGTTTTGGCGTTTATTTACATATATATATTATATAACTATACATACATTCCAAGAATGAGCTTTCATACACATGTGTTCAAAAGAAAAAGGCTTTTATCCACATATATACGTGTACATATGTTTTAAAGAAGTAGCTTTCATTCACATATAATTATAAGAATTTTCTTTTATTCACGTGCAGAACGGTACATGTGTGTTTTAAAGAATTGACTTCCCTATTCACACATGAACTGCACTCGAGTTCTTAAGTTATCATGCTATCATGCTATGTGACTATCCACAACGATATGTTGCCTATGAAAGTGACGATTTAGAATTTAAATAGTCAACCTTAATCTAATAGTGTTCTACTTTATCAAGTAATATTTTCTATAGAACATGCTGACGTATGCGCTTCAATACAACTCTGATATATATTTGAGATGAAGATTATTCACACTTTCGTGTATTTGATTTTTTAACGTTGAAACCACTAATGGTATAGATCAGCATGCCTATGCACATCAGACAGACTTAAACAACTAGTTTGCTTAATGTCAAAATCAAACTATGATGATGATGCGGTTGATTTGCGATCTCTTCTATACTTCTTTTTAACACAATCGTTAACCATTTTACTGGATGGGGCGTTGGTCACGGCAAATTACTTAGACAAGACACCATACGCCACCGTATTTAGCATTCAACACTCAGTTGTCATGTATCGTATTGCAATGTACAAGGTGTTCATATTTTTTATAAGAAACCATATACCATGTATCTGTCGTAATTTTAAGTCATTTCTATAAATATTTCAATAGCGATAGATAAAGAACACGGCCAATTAAAATGCTGTTATAGTGAAAATACCCACCGTCAAAAGGAAATTAAAAACAAATTCTCTTCAAGATAACCTTTGTCATCCAGAGTGTTATATAACAATGATAAAAGTGCATGAGAGAACCTATGGCTCATGTTAATCTATAGACGTCTATCAATTAAATACAAGCCACATCCGGCGATTTCGGGTCTTATTGGCTCTCCGTAAAAGGATAAAAATAAAATTAAAATAAAGCTTAGAGCTCTTTTTTTACGGGGACTAAATTACACAGAATCAGATAGTGAATGTTCTGATGTGCGGATGCGTTTGGCAATTTGGGATGTTATTCACTCTCCGTAAAAGAATCTCAAAACGTTAAAAAAAAGAATTTATGGTTTTCCGTCAAAAGATTCACATATGACTTATGTTCACGAAGACGGGCAGTGACTGTTCACACGAGACTGTACGGATGCACAAGGCTGGCCAGCGTCTTAACTGCGCGTACAGGCAATAATACCCTTACATGGCTAGAAGCCACCCATCAGTGAATATTGACCGACTGCGGATACGGGAATACATACTTCAGGCAACTGCATGTGTAGATATGTAGATATGGCATCTTACTGAATGTACGTATTGCACAGTCGCGATGCGTTAACTAATCAACAAACATTTACGAAGGTATCGTGTTTATCTTTTTACTAAACCACATCGGTGGTGTAGTGGTAGAGCGTCCGCCTCCGATTGCTCGTCATACCAAATACTTTAAAATGGTAAAAACGGCTTTTTCTACTATGCGTTCAAGATTGTGGGGTTGGCATTTCGACTGACTCGCTAATCTCAGGTTAAATAGGCCAATCGTACTGGTCACACACAGAAAACGCCGTGATATAACTGAATAAATCATGAGCATTTTATTATTTTGCCACAATATTTTCAAGAAGTTGTTTGCTGCAGACGCGTATAAAGCATCTTTATGTGGGAAGGTATTAAATAAAGTGTTAAGAAACATAGACATAGTTATTACGTTTTTAGTAGTACCATTTGCATGTGTTTTTAAGTATTGCACACGCCTTACATTTCGATCAAATCATAAAGCAGTTATGTTCTTTTGAAAATTCCTCGTCTGTGATCATCATTACTTTTTTACCACTGGCGGATGTGGTCGAAACTTAATTAAGATCTATTTGTTCATCGTCGACAGTGTTTTGAGTTTGCAATGCGCAATCATTGTATTGATGTCTATCTAATTGTCTACGAATGTGCATGTTTCATAATTATAACACTCAACCCACGCCTCTGTTACCAGACAACGTTTGAAAACAATCTGACAAAAGAAAAAAATCCTGATAATGAGCTACATCTCCTTTTCATTATATCTATTCGATACTTTCACTTTAATTTAAAAACATTTTCAAGGTTGATGGAACAATGTTGTTCTAAGTCTGCTGCATATGTGTTGTTTGTGAGAAAGGGTGAACCCTAACGCGATTGATCCATATAAACGATACTCTCACGTCTGAATTAGACTACTTATTTCATGTTTATCGACACATCTTAACATTGATATAAATACACGATATGCGAACAAAATAGACCAATATCACACTTCACGATTGTACATGTTAATGTAGGTCCACATCATTCGCAATTATATACTCATACGAAAAAGAAAGTGCGCACTTGGTTAGAGGGATTTTGTTTATACTTATATAGCAAAATATAGGCAAATTTGGTATCAAAATGTGCAAAAATGTATTGTTTATATGATGTTTTACTTTTAATTGAAATTTGATAATTATCAGAACATTGTTTTACGTGTGAATAACGTAGGGGTGAAAAGTTGCTTATTTGTAATGTTTTTTAACTGCTTTTTTGTATTCGGATATTTGTCAAGTTACGTGACAATTTATCAGAATTTGTTGTGGCTTAAATATTGGGTAAATGGGTGCAATGTGTAAAGGGTTATTTTCTTCGCTCATGATGATAAATCCGTATATCTAAACTTTGTAACAAAATAGTTATGCCCAATTTAAAAGTGCACACTTTCTTTTTCGTGTCAGTATAGTTTAAAGTCATGCATACCATGGTATACAAAAGGAGAAGTGTACACAATGGTAAGGTTCAATGGAATAAAATAAAACCGTTCTCTTTCTTGAATAACGTCAACTGAACGCAATTGCTTGTTTGACATAGATTTATGTCGTTTTCCAGCAATACTTTTAAAATTACCAGTTCCGTGAAACACGTTTATACATGATGTTTGTGTTTATACAGGGGCCATACTATGGATAATATATACGAATATATTGTCCGAATATAGTGGTGATCACGAATCATGTGTATTTAGAATATAAACGGATCGATAGCGAATAAGGGTCCTTAAAAGTCCTAAATGCCATGTGTAAACGTTGTTCTAAATGAGGCGTCAATAATGACGATAAGAGATCAGGCCAATACTCACAGAGCCTTGATTGTTGCTTATAGTTCAGTGGCAATACGAATGGCAATATGAATGGCAATATGAAACTGTTTAAGAACGGAATAACACATCAATGCCATACATAATACACGATTCAGTTACTTTACATTTTTCGAAATTCAGGTTATATTTAACGTTTGTTAAAAATATTAACCTAGCAAATTGATGACTTCATTGCTTCTATTTTGTTAACTGAGCCATGTTTAATTGGTACAGACTGCTAATAAAATATTGTCGCCTCGAATACGATCTTTATCAAACTAAAATAAAGTGGTGCCCCTCGAAAACCAACAGGAATACGTTTACGACAAGTGTAGATCCAGATCACCCATGCAGTTTAATATGACTTTACACTGTTTTTTAAAATTTAGTCGTAGAAGGTATCATGAGACTTCTGTCAATCAGTATATATTTGGACTGTTAGCATGGATGATTGTTCCACTGTACTAATTAGGTCGGCGTTCCTGCAGTAACACTCAGTTGACCTTTGATACGTTCTCTGTTTCCCCCCTACTAGTGCATTTCGTCATACTTATTGCAATTATAGCATAATCATGCCGTTACTTTACCCATTATGCCAAACATGTCACGACTAATCTCAAACACATGTGTAGATTCAAAACTTTTACAATATCATAGCAAAACTGTTAATCGATTATTCGTGTCTTTTATTTATAAATCATGAATTTTAAGTGCCTAATAAAAAAGACACATGTTCTATAGGAGATATATATACGCTTTTTCAAAACATGGCTGAAAGTGAGAAGTTGTTTATAATGAACAAATTCTAATATTGCCACATTTTATTTTAAACTCTTTCTTTCCCTAGATTTGTCGACGTTGTTTGTGGGAAAGAGTTAATACAACGACTGAGACTTGGTAAACATCGTGCGAATAAACGACAGCGGTCCTTCGAATGAAGGCACTATTCCCATTTTGAACATGTAACTGGAGAATTGCAGACACTACAGAAATCCCCCGCGATTAGGACTCTAATTGTTAACCTTTGACGTTGAACTGTGTGGTATTGGACTTTCTTTCAAGCGGACTATATTAAGTTGCAAATTATCTCCTAAAAGAACAAGTTGAATCAAATAACCTATAGCTTTAACTTTTATACGTAGCGCATTGTGTCATTTAGACAGGCGAACATAGACCCGTGAAACCGATAGGAGTCTAGTTACAGTTTTAATCATGTTAAGGGACCTTATGGTATTATCATGACCGACTAGCTTCCGACATTGATGCTCTTTAATAATCGTCCGAATTGTTCATTGCTTTTCGTGTACATGTATATATTGATCTACTTAAACCTGTTGCCACATGAAGACGATTGCGATGACGCCTCTGCAACAGATAACGTGCATTTTCGCATGTCACGTGGCTTTCAACTCTATGTAGTTATATATATGTATATATATGTATATGTATGTATATGTATGTATACATGCCTTCTTTAATAGAGTTTCCTTATTTGTGCCAATATACTGTATTTTCAAAGTCGTCTAATGCAGAATAGTGTTATGTTGGAAAGGGTAAAACTGCAAGCATCGTTACTACTCATGTCTGATGTTTACTGTTCAAAAAGTCTAATGTATTACGACCTGTGTTTCACTAGACTTGAGCAAGACAACTACAAGCGCAGTTGCTCCTCCAGCTTCTTTCAGTAAAGTTAGTTATTGGATCAAGGCATTCGTTACTACAAATGCCTTATGCATGTAGTATGGTGTATACAGTCAAACAGTCTAGCATTAAATCAAGTCAAAGAATATCTGTTGGTAAGGACAACATGTAACGTCCTTCTTTCTAGTGTATCGCTTGTAAAATGAATTTGTTATGAGACGAGGGATACAAATGTATAATTCGAATGATAATTTTTTTATAATTATACATACGAGTATGTGTATACAACTTATTACATGTTTGTTTGTGTAGTTTTAAAATTACATATTTATTATGACAAATGTTTGCGTACCTTATGACGGGTAATAAATATAAATGAAGTCATACTAAATCAAATCGGTTAATTATCAACAGTGTGTCCTCAAACCTCGTCAGTTTAAGATTTGTAAATTGCGTGTTCAATGCATTTAAATTACAGGCTAATACGCATATATCCAGACAAACACGTAGTCACATGATTTCACATATTCCACATAATCCATCCGAGAAATTCCGACGTGAATCCATAATTGACCGATATGATTAGGATTCGATAAGGCGTAATAGCACCACTAATACATTTCCAAAGGCCACATGAT
Source organism: Clinocardium nuttallii (assembly GCA_031471495.1). Lineage (NCBI taxonomy): Eukaryota > Metazoa > Mollusca > Bivalvia > Cardiida > Cardiidae > Clinocardium > Clinocardium nuttallii. The sequence goes on along the minus strand of JAUELF010297179.1, from coordinate 11,715 downwards.
TTGAAACAATAAAATTCCTGTGTTGCTGGAATCTCCTTGAATATAATAACACTGCCAGGCAGAACCCGTGAATCCAATAAATCCAACGTTTAACGTTGGGACACGATAAGCCTTCTATCATAGAAATAAATTTGTTTCAAAATAGTATCAACGCAACCGATTTTTCCTGGATAAATGTTATACCAATACGTGTTAAACCTTTCCCTCATACGACAATTCTGCAGCAGACGACTTTGAACATTTTTTGACAACAAATAGAAAATCTCTTTAATTGATAACTATGACTAAAAGTGGAAAACATTGTGGCAAAAGGAGAAATCTATTATATGAGGAAAAGGGCTAACAGTATTGTATTGTAATTATTATCTTATACTATATATAATATCAGTATAATGAATGTTTTAAATGTGAACGTTTTATGGAATATTAACAATGTCCCTATTCTATACGAAATTTAACAACTCTTAATCGTTTTGTGAATATTTAAATATGGCCTCCAAAGGAAAACGAATGGGCTATGGAAAAGCACGTTAATGACATGTCCTGCGAGAAAAACCAACATTACGGTCTCTACGTAATGTATCGACACAGATCAGTATGCGCAGACTGATCCGGGCAGACACATCCCGTCTCAGGTGGGTTTAGGTATAGAGTACAGAACATACACAGGGGGTGAAAGGTGTCTATCCGGATAAGCCTGCGCGACATGCTTAGGCTGATACGGGTCGATACTTTACGCAGAGACCATACTGTTGGTTTTCATTACAGTGTGTCTTTTATTTTGCCTGTTAGTGTTGTGATCAGACAGACAGTTCATCTGCCACATTCGATCCGATCCTAAACTAACTGAAATGCAAATGTTTCACGATATTTACATGTTATTCCTCGCGTATACGCAATGGGTTCAAATATTCAAGATTTGCAATTTCAACTTGCTTAACTATTCATGTCCTACCAGGAAAACACTATCGACCCTCATTTTACTATCGAATCACGACCGTACTTCTTACACTGCATTGGTTTTCTCCTGGTGGTAGTCACATGTTTACAAGCTCAATTGACAGATGGAAAGCAATATTATACCGTTCTTTCCTCTCCTGTTATCAAATTGCGGAAACAATTCTCACATTGTGAAATCACCAGGATAAATTTGTAGGAATGTATATATGGCAACACGTATATCAACAATCGTATTAGAGGACCAATTTACGAACTATATATTTTTCAAAACATAATCCCTGCTATAGCAACTATTATGACGATTATTGCCGCTTTTCCTATCTTCACAATATTGAAAACACTCTCTCCCCGTGTGACAATAACGTCAAATATCAACCCAATTGTCAATATTGCTATTTTTACAGCAACAGACAAGGGCGTGGTCATCGATCGTTGTCATGGTAATGTGTCAGTCTACGATTACAGTGTATATCAAAGGACTGAACGCATCGATGAGCGAAGGGCTTTTACGTGTAAGAATTACAACATAGTATCGGGCATGTTCACATGGATATTAAGTAGCATTAACGAATTCAAATGCGAATATGGTTAACCCATAATCAAATTCGATCAGAGGGGACTGGGATGCTGGGTAGTTCTCACACATGTTAAAACGATTGGTTACATCTTTTCCATCTAGCCAGGAAAGAAGGGCGATGAGAAGATTTAAAGAAAGGGGAAAGAAGATGCTCGGAAAGACTGTTGTGTTGAGTATACGTATGTGAGAAGGCTAGGCTACACATGAGTTATTATAATTATTAATTGTTTAAAGTTGCTTTCGAACCCAATCAATCAAGTAATCATTTTAACATAATAACATTATAAACACAGCCATTCGAAACCAGTGAAATGTTGATATAAGCCAATCAAAAGTAGCATTTGGGTAGGAACACTAGAAATGGAAGATGTCTCGGTAAACTGTGTACCCTCGAGCTATCGGTTGTAGTGAGCGCTTGAATGCCTTGCGATCAATCGCTCAATAGACCGAGTCTATGGCAATCATAACTCCACCATTTGTCAAGTGCTAGTTTTCCCCCCAATTACGTGTTGCACTTCCGGTGACCTTCTATGACTTGTTTTGTCTATGAGATTAATTGTACGTAAAACCAGTGTCGTTTGGCATTGAAAAATATCGTAACGGGGGAATGTATCAGAGAGAAATAAAATGTTCTAATGCGATGGGGCATTAGGTCAATCCATGTCAACGAAAAGAGCGATCTTATATCGTTTTAAATATAACCACAAGAGTAGGTTACCATACAAATGACGGTTTAAGATAGTCAATAAGTAACGGCAGATGAGCTTTGTTACTTAAACTGCAGACGATATTTGAAGATTCTGTGGTAAAGTCGACACGATCTTCGTGTTACACAATGTTTTCAACAGTTGCAATAAATATATCTTCATCTACAGAGATTCAGTTCAAAGCATAATCAGAAAGAGCATTTGGCATATAGGGGCTTTTCTATTGGGAAGTACAAGATACCTGGTGGCATAACTCATAGTGCATACAGTTATCGTCGAATCATAAACCAATCATTGCTGGAAACAAAATTCAAACGACGTAAGTAAATGTCAAATTGGATACCTCAATTTCTCACAAGTCTAGTTCAAGAATGACGTAACACATCTTAGTAAAAGTAAAAGACCCAATTACCAAGCTGGTCTGTACCGAAGAGTGGAACTTAATGACACTGCTGCATCACTTATCAATTGGTGTTGGTTTTGTGCAGCTGTTTTGTACATAGTTTGCTGCTACATTGTACACACTGTAGGTTTGGTTGTGCGCCTGAAATATCCGTGCACATCGGCATGATGTATATTTGCAAGACTGGGAACCGTCGGTATCTACGAAACGCTGCCTTGTCACATCTTGGTTCCCGTTCTTGTATATGTTTACATGGAACCCTCAGATAGTTATAGGCAAAAGGTTGTGTATAAAGGGAATGGATGTAATAGCTATCTATATATACTCAAGCCTTTCAGATTCAGAACATGAAAGATAAGTAATCATACATAGAGCATTCGACAATTATACATTTCATCCAGGTCTTTCAATAGTACTACTTGAAAGACGCTGATTAATGTACGACCGGTATATATTTTCAGAGGTTCAAACGGCATCAAGAAAAACGCATTTATTATTGAAAGTTCAAACAAACAGTTCAAACTGGAATTCGACGTCGCGTTTTCATCGTTAATAGATCTCACACCATTTGGCAAAAATAGATGTTATGATGTCACAATTAAGGAAATAATAATAATGTTAATTTGCGAACTACATAGGTTGTAAAGCTTCTTCTTCACTCTCAAACATTCGTGCCGTCTCATCCTATTCCGCATTGTTTGCTGTTCACGTATTTATATATAGCAACATATACTTTGTAAAAGAACTTTAAAATAAAGATTATATTCAGGTACAGGAATTTAGCAGATTGTTAGGTTATATCCGCGGATACAAAACCTTCTGTGTTATACGTGTAGGTACATGTAGTACCTAGAACGATCAGCTCGACTTAACAATTATATAAGAAACTCGAACTAAAAGTCAGATTGTGTGGAGATGTCAAGGACGTTGTTCTGCTTTCATCTCTTTATAGATACACATCTGCTTATTCGTTGCAATGGAGGATAAGCCCAGCGTATTTGAATAATTGCTCAAAAGTAGTATATATATGTCCATTTCCAGGGAACGTGGTACTGATACGGATAAGAGTAAATATTTAATGAATACTATGTAAGTCGATCTTTGATGAAATGGGCCATGTTTATTGCAAACAGTACTTTGATAGTCATGGCGTCAGAAGATTCTGCATATCCAAATAAAGCGCTGAAAATAAATGATAGTAGAATAAAACGTTTCCAGAACATCTAATGTTGACCTGACATAAAACAAATATAGTATGGTTATCACTCAGAACTATAATTAGGCGATCTCTCGCCGTGATATGACTGAAATGCCATTGAAAGGGACGTAAACCTCAAAAACAACAAATAAATCAGTCATCCCAAAGTTAACCGATCACCCATTGCAATGGTGAGGCTGGATGACAATTGTTTGGATATCGACTAATGTCATTGAGCCGTCTCGCGAGAAAACCAACAATGTGGACTCATTACTCTATACCTCTATTCCCCGGAGACGGAATGTGTCGGCTCGGATCAGTCTGCGCAGGCTGATCTGATCGATACATTACGCAGATGCCATAATGTTAGTTTTCTCGCGGTACGGCTCATATGTCTATCATTATGATATAACCCTTATACTGTAGTATGCTGCTTTAAACGCAACATGAGAGATGCTGCAGGGAAACAACATTACCGTAATTAGTACACTCCTGCTAAGGAGTCAAACGGAAAGAAAGGGCTACTGTTTCGCAAAAGTTAATCGAACCATTATTTCACTAATTGGCGAATAATTTAGTGATATTAAACTGCGCGGATACTCTGGCTGGTCTGTATCTACACTGATTTAAACGGCTTTAATGTTGGTAGTTCGCATCTAGCGTCCCTTATTTGCTTATCCTTCTTCATATCAATATGGTTTCAAACAACGCTTGCGAATAATATAAATAAGATCAGCTTGCACATGTTTGGTAATATCATCTCTGGTTTATAGTTATTATTCATTTATAAAAAGAATATATCAATAAAATGAAGCATTTGGCCAAAAGTCAAACAATTAAATCACTTATTTTAAGTATTCAACAAAAGAATGCTAACTAAGACAGACGATATCATATTCTTTACGATTTTGGAATGCAAGCCAATTGCCAAAGGACACATCTATTTGCAAATTTGCTGGTGCAAATACATCTGGTCATTTATGAATTGGTGGCTTTGCAAACACGAAATAACGTCTGCATTATGTCGTACTAAAGGAATGCTTTAGTCCAGGAGTGTTTAATCCCCTTTCCCACATAAAACAATGCTACAGCAGACGAATTAGAAAACTGCTAGTTAAACATCTGGAAAAATATTGAATTAACTTGTAAAGATTGAGACCAAAAAAGGTATTTTCTCCTTTTGCTACAATGATATAAAACAAAAGGTATGATGCAGATAAGTCAAACAATGTTTGCCGGGTGTTGGTTATGTTTCATTTTTGTCTTCAAAATTGTCCTCAATAATAACAATTAAAACTCGTGACCTTCTTTCAACTTACTCAAAGAATTATATTCAAGGTAGTAAGTAAGTAGCTGCGACCAGGGCCGGATCTTGTTATAGTAAAATAAATATAGCAATACATCATTTGTTCAAGTGCTGGCCTGATTTGGCCTAATTGTTCCTTGGGTGACCCTCTCATTTAAACTAAACATAAACTACTTCGCTAGATGGTTTATAGATCTGATGACTTCCCCATACAGGTTGTAAGCTAATTAAATTGCCGCTTACCACATCTTACAGTATCGAATGTAGCATGACCCATAACAAGCAACAGATATAGGGAATATGTGTTTGTCGAGTGCTCCTATGGTATAGCACGGGCTTTGTATCCTGCTCATTTTGAGCAAATTCTCTTTCCTCCCTCATTGTTTCCTGCAGAGTCGTCGTAAAACGCATGTGTGTGGGAATAGGCTTACTTGCGAATAAGCCACCTGTATGTTGCTCTCCCCATTGTCAGTTCTCTGTCTAGTAATTCTATCAAACACAAAGACACCAGTATGAGCGTAGGACATCCGCTTTACAATTAACATTTGAGAAAATAAAGCCGAGCAAATAAATGAAAAGCTTTCTAGTGATGTTGTGTGTGCTCCATGGTCCACGAAGTACGACTCACTAAAATTGTCCTTGCAAATGAAGATTCATCAGTCCCATGATGAATACATAACAAGGTCATTTCTATGTAAATTGGCATTGTTTTATATTCATCGGAATTGATACGAACACCATTACAATTGGATGAGACTATGATCTAGATGTTTCGCGACCTTCAAACATTGTTTGTCTGACGTAAACTGTTTAAAGTAATGATATTTGAAACTGTGCATGCTGTTTAATGTAGTTAAGTGAAAAGGTGTGGATTCAGGACGTTGTAAAGGCTTATTACGATCTTGAAGCGATTACGCATGCAAATTTCAGAAACAGATTACACTAAACATTTTCAATGCTCTACGTATCAGTAGGTTTCTGAACGATTCTGAGGCTTAAATCCATAAACTATCAGATTTCCGCTCGATGATAGGTCTCAGATGCTCATAAAGCAAATGATGAACCACTATCGTTGCATACGCTTAAGTGAAAACAAATGATGTGCATGTATAGCATTTACGGGCTGTTTCGGTTGTCTTCGATCGAAGATCTCGAAGTTGGTTTTTATAACCAAATTACCTACTTGTTTCTCGAACATCGTGAGACATTTTAGGGCATTGTACTTTCGAACAAAAGCTAAATCCGTTATCGAAATTCAAACATTAGAAGAATAATCACGGCTTCTACAGTGTTAAGGTTTCCCTTCAAATTGGCCTAGTGACCTAGTTTCTGATCCAGTTTGATCCATATTCAAAAAAGAAGTAAATTGTTTATATAAGATCTTCATAAGTAATTCTATATAAAGAATATTTTTTAGATTGTCGCTCAATCATCATTCTTTCTAAATGAGATCATACGACGGATATATCTACGATTTACACATCTTCTACAACGATTATGACCGGACGATATAAGCCATCTATCTTACTGTAGTGTCGAACATTTATAACAATCTAAACGATAAAGGTGTTTGTATCTTGAATGTGCCACTAGACCCGTCTACGTTAACTAGATCTCACAAACTCCCGCCTGTATAGATCTTATATTAACCGCTCATTAAGGGTCACCGTTAGTCGTATGACGGATATGTCTGTCTAATATATCCCTAGTGAATCTCCACGGACCTCCAACCGGCCAACTTATCCAAGTAATGAAACATGACAATCGAATAGTCTGGATAAAACTAACGAACTAGGATTTTCGACCCCTGACGTCGTCCTTGAATATACACGCAAGAGCCGTCTCGCGAGAAAACCAACAGTGTGGTCTCTGCGTAAAGTGTCGTCCAGGACCAGCCTTAGCATGCCGTACAGGCTTACCCGGTTAGACAATGTTCGCCTCTTGTGGATTTTCTGTTTCGGGAATGTTTATCCTATACCTCTATCCCTCGGAGACGGAAAGTGTCGGCCCGGATCAGTCTGCGCGGACAGCGCAGGCTGATATGGTCGACACATTACGCAGATGTCATAATGTTGGGACGGCTCATATAACGATGGGTCATTTACTTTCTGGTTTATAAGCCATGCGTTTAAAAATAGTTCCAAAGTAACGGTGGGCGGTTTCGTTTCTGGTTAAAAAGCAATGCATTCATATAATAGTTACAAAATTACGGTAGGTCGTTTTTTTCTCTCGTAAAAAAAGGCATTCAAAGTTACGATGGGTGATTTGGTTTCTGATTATTAAGCCATGCGCATATTAAAGTTACAAAGTCCGCTTTCGTCAGTGTAATATTGGATACAGTTCGTTCACAAATATTACCTGTTCATCTGGACTCGAAATTGCAGAACTAGACCAAAATATTGCGGGTAAAATATTCTTGATGTCATTTTACTGTAAATAGTTCAGTTGGGCACGATTGGTTGCATTTATGCATCCAGTCAAAATTAAACACAAACGTCGAATATGCAAGACAAGCAAAACAGCAGAACATCTTTTAAAAATATGCAAACAATTGCTGAACTCCGGGATGTGGTGCCCAATCATCATCATTCACAGAAAGGTCACTTTCATTTCGTACGACGGATTTCGTCTGATATCAGTTCCCGGTGAAACACCATAATGTCCGGACATCAGGCTTCCGTCACATTGCATTAATGAACCAAACACAAAGTAAACAAACACACCACTGTCTGATACAAGCGACCAGCAAAGACACAGATTTAAATGCGATCCATGATCAAGGTACTCCTATATCGCCTTTTTGTAATAAACGTATATATATAAACACGTAATGTAAAATAAAACATTAATTCGGTTCATGTTTTGTAAATGTTTTCCTTTTTTAAAAAGCGTACATTTACAGCATCTCAAAAGGACTACCAATCGAGCTTTACCTCTGAATCTATATATATCAATTATGCATGTGCACAGAACCCATGGGTAGTTCAGTGCCAGGTTATGATGAGACATAAACGTTAATCTACGAGTACATCGAAAGTCTTTCCCATGGGTAGTTCAGTGCCAGGTTATGCCGAGACATCAACGTTAATCTACGAGTACATCGAAAGTCTTTCCCATGGGTAGTTCAGTGCCAGGTTATGCCGAGACATAAACGTTAATCTACGAGTACATCGAAAGTCTTTCCCATGGGTAGTTCAGTATTTGGTTATGATGAGACATAAACGTTCATCTACGAGTACATCGAAAGTATTTCTAGTAGACATAACCAGTCGTATACGATGTCTCGCTTTCTCCTCAGAACAGTATCCGGATACGTGCAGTACGTAAGCGGCCAACCTAAAGGTGTTCGCTACAAATGTAGATCCAGATGATCCTGAAGTATTCACTAACAAGTTAAATAATCGTTCAATAAGTCTCTGATGTCTAATGTACATTTTGATAAGATTGCATGAATAAGAAAATAGATAGTTTACGACATTTGTCACAAATAAACTAAGCTTTGTTTTTCTAGAGACCCGCTCAATTATTCAGAGGTATTCACGTATTAAACTATTTATTTATTTTCCTATATGAGCCGTCCCGCGAGAAAACCAACATTATTACAGCTACGTAATGTATCGATCAGATCATCAGATCAGCCTGCGCTGTCCGCCCAGACTAATCCAGGCCGACATATTCCGTCTCAGTGGGGGGGGGGGGGGGGGGGGGGGGTACTGATACCTGAAACAGAAACTCCACAGGAAGTGAAAGGTGTCTGTTCAGGTTAGCCTGCCCGGCATGCTTGGGCGGATCAGGGTCGACATTTTACGCAGAGTCCAAAATGTTGGTTATCTCGCGAGACAGCTCATATATGTTAACTTTAAACGGAACAATTTATCATTAGGTAACAATGGCAGCTGACGTTTCACACTATACAATGGTACATTTTGTATATTGTCAGAATCAAATGTGTGCGGATAAAGTTACGCAGACATAATACGATACAGGTAGAAGATAATTAAAAAGTTATCTATCAGTATCAATGTCAGAGCGTAGTTATTTAGATTCAATGTGCTCCTATTAAACACGTACTTTCAAATAACCCAAAGGTAATTTGTCCATTCATTCACGCTCTATATTTAATCAGATACAGGTAAAATCTAAAACAGAACAGACTGTTTACCCATGTGTAATTTTAGCTTAATTGTTTATTAATAAACGTAACGTATTTCCTGCTACAGACATTGCATACACGACGTTTCTATGTTTCAGATGTTTATAAAGCGTGAATGGGTTTGGCCTGCCTTTGTCTATGTTATCTCAGTGTTTATTCCATCATTCTCTATTGTATATACTATTGGATAAAGGTTGATGTATTACGAAACGGGGCCACATTATGTTTAATTCTTTCCCACATAAAGACGATTTCTACTGCAGACGCCTTTTAATAACAGTGTGGCTAAAGGGACTTAAGAAGAAATTACTTAAAAGGAATTATTTATTCTTTTGCAACCGTATTTTCAACTTCATTCAACAAGTTTACTTTAATTTTAAGAGCTGTTGTTGATATGTTTTAAAGGTCATCTGCTGCAAAATTGTTCTTCCGGGAAAGAGTTAAAAATGTGCAATATTTAGGTGTTTCCACAGCACTATCTGTTAAAGAAGAATTGTTGCACAGATTTATCTAAGAAAACAACTGTATGGAGTGTCCGCGACGACCAACAATCGTGTGCAGTCTGATAAAAAACACACCATAAGGCAGTTCTATTTTGATTAAGCTGATACCTGTTTGTCTCAGACATAAACCCATTAAAAACGATTATTTATTCATGCACCTTAGAAGTAAGTCTGGGTTAAGTACATTGAACGACCAGGGCGCCGATTGCATTGGAGATACTTTCGGTAAAAAATGCACACTTCAAACGTTTTAATTTAGTAAAGTATTCTAAGAACAGGATAATTTTCTCTTTTTTAGTATGTTTCATTGTTAAAAAAATGTTTTAAACTTTAAAAATGGTAGTAATGACTGGCCTCCTTTGCGCTCAGGGTTGCGTGACTGGCTCTGGTATCAGGATATAAGAACCGGTAGTACTGTGAACTTACTCAGGAAACGCCGTGGTATAACTGGAATAGTGTTGAAGCGGCGTAAACTATCAAACGATAAAGCAATCAATAACAAATGCCTTTTGAAAAGGCTGACATTCTACTTTTGCTTGGGTTTATTACACGATTTTTTTAATGCAAGTTACTTATAGGTCGACCTCCCGAGAGTGAATCAATACTCCACGACAAAGACTTGTACAGTTATTGAAATAGTATGTTTAATTTCTACCAATTCCTTATTTTTTACTTCATATTAATATTGTAGAATGAATGTTTGAAAGGTGTATCTTGTGAATTAAAACTGCATTTATTTAAGAAATGTATGAGAGTGTGCTAGAATATTGAGCAAGGGAAGCCACACGTTGTATCACCAATACTGTTTCATAACTATTAGTTCCCTTTAATTTGGACTTCGTAAACGTACGTCCTTTACTTTAAGTATTGGGTGCGTATTTGAAAGTAAAATTACAATTTAACAGACAACAATTTATGCCATGTCGACCCTGGTCCGCCTTAGCAATCCGTAGGCTAACCCGGACAGACACTTTTCGCCTCTTGTGGATTTTCTGTGTCAGGGATCTTTTCTCTATACCTAAATCCCTCTGAGACGGAATGCGTCGGCCCGGATCAGTCTGCGCGGACAGCGCAGGCTGATCTGGTCGATACATTACGCAAATGCCATGCTGTTGGTTTTCTCGCGGGGACGACTCAATTGCGATGTTACAGATTGTCCCTTAGGAAATTTAGTTCGGAACCTATGTCAAGATCTGTGAAGACGCCTCATGCAGAGCCGAGCAGAGCTACTGTCGATTTTACTTTATTATTACTGAATTACTATTATTTCCCTTTCATTTGGACTTTGTGAACGTGCGCCTTTTACTTAAAGTATTGAGTGCACAACACAAAACGATCCACACAGGTTTGAACGTAATGTTACTTTTAAAAAGACAACACTTAATGCAATGTTCGAAGTATAACTTAATTTCTGAAGTAAAAAAGTCATGATAGTCGCATTTCTGTAACCCTGCAATATCGACCTAGCTCTGACCTAGGATAAAATATACTATATTACTATGAAATACGTGTATCTTCATCATACTGAAAACTTTGCATTAATTATCTCATTCCCCCATACAAACGCTTTATTGGGCCTATACAGCAGACGACTTATAAAAATAGTGTGGTAAATGGTGAAAAAGCTCATGATAAACAATTTTCTTTTGCCACAATGTTTTCACTTGTATTCAATTATGTATTTCTTATTTACAGAGCTATTAATTATTTGTTTGTTTTCAATGTCGTCTGCTGCAGATTTGTCGTATATGGGAAAGGGTTATCCTAACATATCCGTTTTCATAAAACAAATCATGAATTTCATGAAAATAAATGTCTGTCATGATAATATTCATTTGTTTGTTTGTTTGTTTGGAGTTTAACGCCGTTTTAACAGCTTTGGTCATATCACGGCGGTCAGTGCACCTA